>VXAB01000288.1:11623-22805 GCA_013399175.1 Odontophorus gujanensis
TTTTTTTTGCAATTGCTCCTGTAGCCCTTGGTTCCAGTTTTCACTAGTCACAGAACCTAAATGCAAGATGTGAGATCTGCTGTACTCCAAATGGATGGCTGTATTGTTGCTTAAATTGCCATACACTACAAATGCATACAAATGTATGTGAAAATTTAACAGACAAAAGATGGAGAAGTTGAACTCGTGTTTCTGAAAGAAAAGAGAATAAATTTGCATAGACACAGAATGTTTTCTTACCTATTTTTTTTTCCCAAGAGAAACAAAATTCTGTGTAAAATACTTTTATAAATGTTATTGTATTATAAAACCAGACTAGTCTTATAAGAAAAACAGTTATATTTCATAGAACTTTTATGACCAAAATGGCACATAGGGAAGTAAAAAGTGATATCTGATAAAACATTTTCAGATCTCAATGGAGATCCATTTCAAATCAACGTTTGTACAATTGTACAATTCAGCTTTAGTTTTGGTATATGTAGAAATTTGCACTTTTACATAAATTTATTTTATCCATTTATTGATAACATTTTTGGCAGCAAAACAATTCCACTCTGTAGGTCACCATATTTGTAGAATTAAATAAATGTGCTTGAGAGGCAAAAGACAACGAAAACCAGTGCATATGCATGTTACCATAGCCTTGATTTTATGTCTACAACAACTTTTTCCAATTTTAATTGAAAAATGTATGTCTTTATTAAATCCTTTACATCTGTCAATATTTTGAGATAAAATCTAGTAATAGAAAATTAGAATGGGCAATTTAAAATGCAGGGACTTTTCTTCAATAGTGGACCCATCCAAGCAAAACCTCCCTTTATTGAGAGTTTCACTAGAAGATGATCTGTCTGATCTGTCCAGACTGAAAACCTACTGAGGTAAAAAAAAATTTGTTGCCGCTAGTTATGTGAGCTCTGATACTTCCTGCTTCAGTTTAATGTGTAAATTGGTAATGGCAGATTTACAATAAGTCATGATTTAGTTTTTGGAAAGGATAACCATTTCCTGATAAGATGTGGAGGAAAATCTTTCATTTTATAAATGTACTTAACATGACAAGAGATTATGTGAGTGAACTAATGTTTAAAAGAGCAGGGAGACAAACATAATAACACTAAATCATCAAATCATTACAGCATTATTTTTTCCTCATATTATTTTTTAAAACAACAAAAAAAAGTGTTGTAATAATCTGCATTCATTTTGAGCAGAGTACACCAGGCTGATAAACTTCTGCAGACTTACAATTTGCCTTCAAGGATCCCAGTTGCTCGTGGTGGGAATAGGAGAAAAACTCACCCCCTGCTTCCTTCACATTCATATTAAACATAAACAGAAGTACAGATGCACAGTCATGCCTATACACATATGTGTTTAACCTCAGACTATGCTCATTCCTAAAGAACTGGCATCAGGTCAAACACACAAACAAGCCCTGAAATGTTTGCATACTCATATACTAGTATTTCATTTTTCAGGGAAAAAGGATCTATTTATATGAATCTAATTTACTGTAGATGTAAATCCGGTAAAAAACACTTCAGGCTAAAAGAGTGATCTGAAGATAGTAATAATACTTTAGAATTACATAATTAAAGCTAAACTGGGCATATGAAATAAATAAACGGATATATCTCCATGCTTGTGATTAGATACTATGTCCACCACTCCATAGTAGACATATGAGCCACCAAAATAAAAATGTAAATGTTGTCTTGCTGCTTAAAGGAGAGAATTAAATCACTGTAGCTAGATTTACTGGAGATGCTCTGAAATCAATCTCTTTAAAAGACATTTTAAGGACATAAACAAGTGTTGTATATACCTAGGGCAAAATCAGACATAAAAATGTATTGCCTCTGAGGCAGAACAAAATAGTTTCTTGCAGTGAACAATATTGCAGTGTCACAGCATGGGTTTTGAATTCTATTTCAGTGAAGGAACTCCAAGAAACAAAAACACATTAGTAATAAGCTTCTGCCTGTGATAATGAAAGTCTTGAAATTCTTGATTTGAGTGTGCTAAGTAAGTGAATTATTTTTTCTTCCTTTCTTTCTTCCTNACAAAGCAGCAGTGCACTCTCTATACAGTTTGTGACTATGGTCAAACATCACTTCAGTAAGTAGCTAGAAATAATGAAGTTATTAAACATTTCATTTATCAGGAGATGTTTCTTGTTTTCCTGTCTTCGTCACGCTGTCCCTTCACTTCTCCTCAGTATAACTGAACTGATACCTTATATTGCGTCAAGTAATTCATAACTGTACAGAATCAAACAGAGAAAGAAATAGCAGTTCTTTTAAATCTATTTCCCATATGGGAAATCGGAATCTTTGTTAGATAAGAGCATTTTAATATGACAGCACAGAACTACAATGTGTTTCTATAAAAACTTGCAATCATTTTCTATTTATTTTACCTGAGCATACACATGCTTGTTATAATCGTTTTCTCACCTGTGCACTGCCATCAAATGACACTTCCTCTGGCAGGGATGAGCAAGCATCTTCCCCCTCAGACTGGGGGGATTCATTAGCATTTGGATGAACTCACATGTAGGTGAGTTATTTAGGAATAAAAACAGGCTCTGAGAGTTTACAGCCCTCAATTGTTTCATCTTCCTGCAAAAGAACATGGGAAACAGTCACAGCAGAATTGCATTTAAAAAAAAAAACTTGGAAAAATCTTTTACTTTTCTTTCCATTTCTTCATCAAGTTTCTTTCTTTTTTAGAGACACTGTAACTCCCTTGAGAGCTGTGTCGTATTCAGTGCCCTTCCACCAATGAGACTTCAAATTCTGATGCCTGCAAAACAAGTTAAAATTGATCCAACACAGATAATAATAAATATTTTATGATCAAGTTTACATTCCTTATAAAAAAAAATAAATTTTTAGACTTAACCTATAATGAGTTTTGTTTGTTAATTTGTTTTTTTCATATTTTCAGAGATTTTTTTTTCTTTCCATATTCTGAGTACTTTTTCATGTATGTATGTATTTATGTATTTATTTATTGTATTTAGGTAGGGGCTTTTCATTTACTTTCCTTCTTCATGTTGTCCATATTTCCCTCAGGAATGCTAATATCTGCTGGTGGGAAAAAACTGCTGAACAGCAGCTTCCTTTGTGCTGAACTATTTTAAGAAGATATTCACCTTGCCCTCAACTTTGTTAAACCAAGTAATGATCAGAGGTTTTGACCTTTTATTTCTAAATATAAAAATAATTGAAAGTCAATAAAATTGTAGGGGACACCTCCAAAAAAGAGAATGAAGAAGACCTAAGTAGGGAAGGTGAGTTCACTTTTTTCATACTCTTCCATTTTACATCTAGGTAAATTATGGACTAATTGTGTTGTCTGTCTAATGCTTAACAGTCACTGAGAAGAACATATTCTCATGAACGATGATCTGGAAGTACTGTAAAAATAATAACTAAATCCAGTAAGATCCCTGAAGGATCAGCTTCTGCAGCTAATGTGCCTCTTTGGTTTGATTCTCTAGTTTTATTCAGTAAATGATGGAAAGTCAAGCAAAAGGATTCAAAGTAGCTGTGATAAAATAGACACTACTGAATTAGAGTTGTGAGGCATTAATATAGACTTTAAGAAAAGGCTACTGTAGGAAAGGCAAAATGGACTATGATTCTATGACTAGAAATGGGCAGAAAATTTAGTTGAAGTGAAAGGAGTGTGGAAAAGCCAACAGACAAGGAATTGAACAGTGGTCATGAAGAACAATTCAGATTACTGAAACAGCAGTTCAAACCTAAAATCTTAGAGGAGGTGAAACCTGGATGACAAGAAATAATCAGCAGCTAATCATGGACTTGGAAAAAAATGATTTTCAGAGGTTGCAACAGAGGTGAGCTTCCAAAGAGATCACTGAACAATTCCCCAGTGGTCTGTCAGTGTCTGTGTTACTGTGAGAATGAGTAATCTGTACATCTGCATCTTTTCTGTGATCCTTTTTATTGCTAGGTTGAATATGAAGACTCATGTTGGTGTGATTGTGACTTCAGTATAAATTCAAATTAGAGTGAATTTCACATGAAATTCACAAAGTTAGTGTATTCATTAAAAATATTTTTATTTAATTCACACATTTAAAGTTGCATTTTAAATCAGTTAATTGACTGGCTTTGTAGTATGTGAAACGCAGGAGGAAGACTACTGAGAAAGGAAGTTCAAGGTTATTATGAGGTCTAGGTTATTACAAGGTCTAGTCTAGTTAATGACAATGAAGGCTGCATTTTTCCCATGATAGTCCTGGGATACTTTATCCATGACGTGTTTGAGAGGGTTAGAAGACATCAATTTATTTTTTTTCTGTAAGATAAGAAATCCTTTAACAACTCACTCCCTCTTTTATTTATCTTTTCTCATACATCAGCAAAACAGGTAGAAGGCAGAAGGTCATATCTTAGGAACACTTACTCAAAAGCAATTTGTGTCATAAGATTATTTTTGTCAGAAACAGACATACAAACTTCCTACTATCCTTTTGTGTTTTCTTCCATAAATAAACCTTGCATGGAAATTCAGCTGTTTCAAAGTATTATTTTGGATTTTACATGTAGTTACATTACAAAAAAGACTCATGTTATTCATTTCCCCTAGATTATAAACCTAGGCAGAGTGTTGATTTATCTGGGAAGGAATCTAAACTAAACTGTTTTTAAAAGTCTGCTGATTTGAGGTGCTATCAATAGATCTTACACCTCCACTGACAATGCATGATGAACTGAACAGTCATAGATTTATCTGTTCAACACTGTCAATCGACACTCTAAAGATTTTAAACACATTGCATTATCACGATGTGCTATCAGTCTGCTCACTGGTTTTAAAACTGAGGTTTATTTATTTTTAATTATTAATAAAACCGTACTTTAAAAGTGGTTTTATTCACTTACAATTCTTTCTGTTTTCAGTGCAGCCAAGAATTATTGTGCCTTGGACTCTCGACAGTTCAATAATCTCTGCAAATGCTGGTATGAGTGAAAAACATCATCCCTTCTCCCAGTGCATGGATTACAATGTTTCTTCACCTTTCCTTCAGCTGACTTTCGGTGGATCAGCCTATGCCTGTAGTTAATGAGTGAAACTGCAAGGAAGAATGGACTCAGACACTTGTAAGGATTGCAGAACCACAAACAACATACAGGGAAAATATCTTTGGGTGCGCAAAACGTATCTCACGGTTGTCTATCATTTCATGTTTTCACACAGATGGAGGCTGTCCTGTATAAAAAACAACAAGGGTGTTAGTAAACTAAGGCAGCAAAGATTCGCTTCCTTCCATTTTCCAAGTAGTCTCCATATCCTACGTTAAGAAATAAAAAAGAAACATTCAGGTAAATCCCTTATATCCTACAAGAGAGTAAAGAATATCCTGCCAAAAAAGAGGCTGTCTGGTAAAAGAAAGGAAAAGAGATTTGTTTCTGCACCAGTAGTAACAACACTTTATTGGAAAACAAACTACGTATGAGAGAAATCCTCAAGTGCAGTCTGAGATGTGTGCCATTTTCTCAGACAGGAAAATCTCACGTGCTGTATCTGCCATGCAGATACAATGCAATGCAAAGCCTTCCCTTGCCTTAGCAGTACCTTCTCTCATTCAAGTGGACATTGCTTTGATCATTTTAACAGAATTTCTTATGCTATGATCCATGATGGAGTGAAGTGGAATTGTTGTCTGATGGAACACAGCAGACTATTTCTGAGCAAAGCAGCATTTTCTGTCAAATCTAGAGGAAAAGGTCGAATTATTTGCTAAATTTTGGTATTCCTTATGTTGACATTTAAAACAACAACAACAACAACAACAAAAGTTTATAAATTAATGTCAACTTCAACTTTTCAGGGGAATGTTTATTATTTGTCAAAATGTTTTACTGATCATTTTATTTAGTTCAAAAGTTTATTTTAAAATCTAGCTCCTATGGTAGCCTGGGCTGTGTCAAACAAGACCCCTTGTGGTAGGGCAAGGCAGACGATTGTCCCCCTCATGAGTCCCCACCTGGAGTACTGTATCCAGGCCTGGGGTCTCCAGAATAAGAAAGATACAACAATTTCAGAGTGAGTCTGGAGGAGGGCCACAGGGATGACCAGAGGGCTGGAGCACATAAAAGAAAGGCTGAGGAAGCTGGTTCACCCTGGAAAAGAGAAGGTTCTGGGGAGATCTCACTGTAGCCTTCGATTATTTGAAGGGAACTTAGAAAAAAGATTAACATTTTACACAGGCAAATATGGACTAGGGGAAAGATTTTAAACTAAAAGAAGGAAGATTTAGGTTATATATTTGGAGGAAATTTTTTCTCACAGGGTGGTGAGGCACTGAAACCTGTTGAGGATGTCCCATCCATGGAGGTACTCAAGGCCAGTTTGGATGGGGCCAGGAGCAGCTTGATCTGTTGAGTGATAACCCTTCCTGTGGCATGGGATTGGAGTTAGATTATCTCTAAGGCCCCTTCCAACATAAACAATTCTGTGTTTTTATGATTCTATTTTTGGTGTGAATCACTTCTTTGAGAGGTGGAGAGCTAAAAAAATTGGTATTATAAATATATAATGAACTTGCAGCTGTAACCTCCTTGTTTGTTTAATCCAACAGAAAATCAAGTCAGCAGATATTTGAGATCTACTAAGTGTTGCTTTTGTGTGTGTGTGTGTGTGTGTGTGTGTGTGTGTAAGATTAGAGTATATTTCTTTTGTACTGTAGGTCCCCAGGTCACTCTGAAACTAATTCCTGCTATTTATTTGCATGGAAAGTACAACAGATACAAAGAACACAATAACACTATTTGAAAGACCAAATTCTTAGCTACAAAACACTCTTTTTCAGTTTGGTCACCATCCATAGCTATGCATTTTCAACAGCAACAAACAGGAACCTGCATAACTCATAAAAATCAGCAGAGGTGATCCACTGCTGAAACATACCACCTCATTGTGCTCACATCTGCTGTTTGGTCCCCATCAGTGTTCAGAAGTGTCAACAAATGTCAGTGAGTGCTATTTTTTTCCACACTGAGGAATTTAATTACACATCTTTGCTTTGTATGTACTTAGATATCATGCACTGTTCTGTCAGATTGTCCCTCTGCTGCCATCAAAATGGCAACAAATAGTAATGGAATATTGGTGGAAAGGTTCAGCTTCTACTGCCATACCACCAACATCAGTCTCTGTTGTCATACACTAACAAAATAAAAGAGGAGGTGTTAAGAGCCTCCTCATATATTACTGGATGTTAAACCCTATTATTTCACCAATTGACCTAGCAACAGCTATGAGGGCTATGTAAACTACAACAGTTCTTCTAGCATCTGACCAAATGACTAAACCAGGGTGATTCACATTATGTGTATTTATTAAGTTGTTTATGTACTTACCAGACAAGAACTGTCATAATAAAGAGAAACTGGATTTCATGCACACTTTTCAAGTTACTTAAGATGGAAACATTAACAAGAACTTCAGCAAATAGAATTGCTGACTTCTCTTAATCTGAAGCCTTGATAAATATAAATTAAAATATAAATTAAGGAATTTTTAGCCTATTGGTAAATTAATAGGCCCAGTCAATAAAATTTTTTCTTGGTAGACAAGCAATTTTAAAGAGTAGCTCTGGAAAGAATACAAATAACAGTGGTGCAGCATTATTTTATTAAAACACTGCTTTTAAAGTAATAGTCTAAAATTGTTTAACCTTCAATTTCAATAAACAAGATCTGATGGAGCCTCCTATTACAATTCCAAAGAGCTAGTGAAAAACTGGGAGAAGCAGTGAAAGATTTACGAATGCAAATGGCTTGTTTTGAAACAACAAGATTTGAAACACAGTTTTCATGGGAAGTTTTTTGTAAAAAGCAGTATTCTATGTTGAGAAGTATATCAGAAATTATATTTTAATAACATTTTGCACATTTCAAGCTTCTATCAGTATGGAAAGTTAAATAGATAATATGATGTAACCGCATTAGACACAGGATAAGCTTTTGCATGTTATCATAAGACCTCCCAAAAGTGCTGAGGATTATGCTGTCTAAGTTCTGCAGTTAAGATGGTCATAACCAAACTGTGCATTATTCAGGCTAAAGGTCAAGCTACCTCTTCTGGATACTTGCTTAGTATTAAATGCAGTCATTGCAAAATCAAGTTAGAAATAAAAGATAATTCTGGGTTTGATGCATCAGAGCAGATAATTGCCATTCTTCTTGGTTTACCACATCAATTTCAGCATCATCAAAGTTAGAAAAGCTGGTACTTGGTATGGAATGGTGGGAAAAAATCTGGAAAGGGCCATAAAGAGTAGTAGATGAATCCACACATATTCAGAGGAAGGCATCACCATGACTATGAGATCAGAGGCAGAATATTGTTCTCATTATTTTAATACAATGCCACAAATTATCCAGCCTTCCTAGGAAATGCTTGATCTTCTGCTCTCCTCAGTCTGAGCAGTTATTCCACTTTCCAGCCTGCCGCGTTCTTTTGTGATTTCGAGTTTATTAGCTCTTATCCTTTCTGCATTGGATGTGGGAAAGAAGTAATTCAATTTTATTTCCCAGCCTTTATTACGTCAGTGAAAGGTGAACCTAATGTCAGATTTATTATCAGATAAAGTGTTTTTTGATGTGTTAAGGCATTCAGGTAAATGACTAGGCTCTGGCCTGAGCAGCAGAAAACCCACATCTAGAAAGACATCTGAGCTGGTGACTGGGTAAAGAACTCAGTTCAGGCATGGATGTTACTTGAATTTAGAGCCTGTTATTGATATTTGAAAGATATGTTGATCTAACTATTGATGTACTTGTGACAGCATGTGCTCTGCTGAAAAAAAAAAAAATCATAAGAAAAATCATAATCTTTTCTGTGTTTGGAGATGTTGGAATGTGATAAAAAAAAGTCTTATCCATTGCTTCTTCAGTAGATTCCAAATGAGAAACAACCAATAATGTCTCCGAGGAGAACTTCTCTCATTCCTCCCCAGTCTGAAAGATTCCAAAAGATATCTGAAAGTTACATGGTTATCTGAACTGCAGTTCCATGTTGAGTTTCCTGTATTTGGCTGCTAATGTATGGAAGGTCCATTATAGTATAATTTTGTCAAAACAGGAATTGATAAGGAAAAATAAATACTACAAAATTTTGAAATTACTGATGTTATTACAGGTCTTTTAAAGGTCAAAAGGACAGATATGAAAAAAGGTCTTTATCTCAAAGTGCATTAATGAATGAGTGTGTGCTGGTGATGGCTGTGAAATACATGTGCAATTTTAGTGAAATATGCTAAGTTCATAGCAAGATTTCTGAACACTAATGAGAAAAGCTATAGCTGTCAGATGATCAATAAAAGATGAGAAAGTTTTTAGGATTAGCATCAGAAAACTGTTAAAAGGCAGTATGAGGGAAAGAAAAAAAAGCAGCCTTCATATGAAAGTGAAATGGACAAACACTCAAAGGAGTCATTGCACGCCTGTAGTTCTTTCATTTCCTTCATGCTTTCTCTCTGCACCATTTTTCCCCTTCTCTGAAAGTGAGACATCTGTGTAAAGTGCCCTGAAGTTTTCATTAAATACTTTCTGATTATGTCACTGGAAACCATGACATTCACACAGTGCCATTCTTCAAGTATTCAGGGAACTGCTTACCTCCCAGTTTAGCAGAGAAAACTGTGTTGATATATTGTACAGAAAAGGATGAGAAATCAGAACAAAATTACCAAATTAAGCTTTCCAGTTCCTTAAAGCTAGCTATGTGTGTTTTCTCTGAAATTGCTCAAATTTTCTTTGTCCAGTACAATGCTGCAGATATGACAGTATATATTTCAATCAGTGAGGAACAATAAATGATTAATGCATTCTGATATCAAGTCAGAGCTTTCCAAGCTAACAAAAAAATCTTTATTAACTGGTATTAACATGGAATTTCATTGGTGTAAATACCGATAAACAACACAGAAGTCTATTTTTGCAATGAGCACAATAACTAAAAAGAACAGTTTTATCTGAACCAATATTTTTCTTTGAAAAATTCTAAGTACACATACTATGTATTTCAAAAGGAGGCCACCATCTTAAGTAAAATTAATACGTGTATTTACATTAAACTACTGTTATTATTATTATTATTATTTAAGGATGAGACATTTATTTATAGCACTCAATTATCAGAGGAGTTTCTGGAAAAGATCAGACTGATATCTTTGAGGACTGTCCCAATCTAATTCTATGCCTGGAGCAGGCTGGTCTGCATGAGTGTTCCTACTGATTCTCTTGTTTTGGAGGGTTAGACACATATTTATCATGAACACAAATAATCTGTGACAATTTGCATCAAGTCAAGAGAATATCAACAGATATATTTAATTTACAGGTCAAAATTTTGCCAACATGTTTCAGTATGTCTCAGAATAATGCAAATTATTGCTCAGCCTGGTTCAACAACATGAATGTTTTTTTATATCAGGGGATATGTTCCCTTTCAAACCACAGGATAGGGGCATCTGGTAAAATATTGAATTGAAAACATTAAATTGAATATTAAAGTGAAACAGCTCCCTTCTGGGTGTGAAAATAGAGTATTGATTATGTGGATGCCAGTTCTCTATAAACCTTCGATTCACTGTAGATTTCAGCTCTATAACAAATATCAATTTAAGTATCAGACAGCAAAATTTTGCAGATGTTTCAGTACACCTCTGGGAGATGCTATACCTATGACAAGTCAAATACAAAATAAATGTGAGGAAAAACAATGAAAAAAAAAACCAAACAAATAAACAAAAAGAAATGAAACAGAACATAGAGTTACAGTTGAGTTGAAAAAAAAAAAAAACCAGAAAGACGTGCCCTGCTAGCCAAATACTTCGTGTGGTATCAGTTCAGTATGGATACACAAATGCCATGAAATTACAACCAACAAAAAGAGCAAGAACAGCCCTCCCCAAACAGATCATAGAATCATAGAATCATAGGGCTTGGAAGGGACCTCAAGAGATCATTGAGTCCAGCCCCCTGCCAAAGCAGGTTCCCTACACCAGGTCACACAGGTAGGTGTCCAGGCGGGTCTCGAATATCTCCAGAGAAGGAGATTCCACAACCCCCCTGTGCAGCCTGTGCCAGTGCTCCGTCACCCTCATCTTAAAAAGAAGTTCTTGTGCACATTC
>VXAB01000289.1:0-21189 GCA_013399175.1 Odontophorus gujanensis
GCGCAGCAACGCTGGAAAAGCTTTCGACCTTCGGCAGAAGAAACACAGTAGCGAAAATACACCAGTAGACTTATCAAACAGCAAAAGATGGCAGGGCCTGCACATAAGGACAATCTGTCTCACGCCAGGAGCAGACTGGGATGCAACAGATGCTAGGCAGATGTTAAGACACTCCCCCCCTTCCTCCTTTTTCTTCCAGCACCTCACTATAACTTATCTCTGTTCGAGAACAAAGCAGGTGTTCAGAGTGGCCGAGGGAGGGATGCTGAGGGAGCAAATGTTACCATTCTAGTATCTATACATGACTTATAATAGGCATTCTCCTACTGAGCATGTGTCAATGAAGAACGTTCATCCACCTGAGTGGGAGTGGATGAAGCACCCACAAAATCCTTCTCAAGGACCAAGGCTGCCACTGGGTCATGCTTGGTCTTAAGGAGTTCAGCAGTAGCCCTGTGCCAGCCTTTCTAAAAGGCCACATAGGAGCCCAGCAGGAACACCATGCTGATCCCAAAGAAAAAGAGGTAGCCAAGCAGCAGCCCTACACAAGCCCCAGGAAGAGAGTATTTACCTCATGACTCCCAAACACCACTTGCACCATCTTGCTGGTTTGAGCTGACAAGAAGCTGTGTTGCAGCTCTTGCTTAGCCTGCAACAGGACAAGTCTACCATTTCAGCAGCCCTTTGTGTCACTTCTTACTCTCAGCAGTACCGAGGCTGGAGGAATACAGCCCCATTCTGCTCGCTCCCACTGATGAGGGTGGGAAGAACTGAAGCACTTGCTAAAAAACTCTGGGGGCTGAGGGTGCCACAGAGTTGCATCAATCCCCTCTGAAAACACAAGGGAAACCGGGCAGCAGTGGTATGCCAGCCCCCAGAAGTGCAGGGTGAGAGCCAGAGCGGCATCCCACCATAGGCAGAGAGCCCCTAATGACTCCCAGGCATTCACCACATTTGCAATCCCACTGCCACTGGAACTGCTCACTGGTTCAGCTGATCTTCACTGCAAGTGGCCTCACAGGGATCTGAAACAAAACAAAACAACAAACAGAAATAGAAACCCAAGGTCTCATTTAAAAATCAGCCCCTCGTGTCACTTTGTAGCCCCCACAGCACTAGGACCAAAGAAGGGAACGGAGTCCACTTCAGCTCCTGCAAGTAGGAGCTCCCTCGTGGCTCCCAACAGCCTCTGGTTGAGCTTAAGTGGCTTTGGAGAAGGACCCTGTTCTTGACTCCCAACAAGATATAGCTGTGCCCAGTAACCGTATGCTCTCTAGGTGTCCCTGCCTCATTAGTACAGCTAATCTTTCTGGGAGACAAAGAGTATCGTAATGCAGAGCTTACAACTATTAGCTGTTGCTCCTTTATGAATAGTAGCGTATTTTAATCAATGCAACACCTTCCAGTTGTTGAAAAAGCTAAAGTATGGTGTGGAAGGACTTTATGTTTCTTTGATCAAGTGCTTCACCAAACTCTTGGAAAAAGTGCCTTGCATTGCCAATCCAATTGTCTGACAGTAATAGAGGAAGAACTGAACTTTGAGTTATGATGAATTGTATGCAAAGGAGGAGTTGAAGAGTTCCTCCAAAGCCTCGGATGGGATGAGAAGGCACTTGGTTAAAATGTTCAAAAGGGCTATTTTTTAAACTACTTTTAAACTACTTATACATCTGAACTTTTTCGTAAGGAGTCTGTAATTTGGGATAAAAAATACAGGATAGTTTCACAGTGGGTAGCCTAAGTTGCCAATGGTATGTCTTGTTAGCAACTCTAGGCCATTGTACTAAACAATTAAAACAAGTGCTTTCTTGCAAAGTTTCTGGCTCAGCAAGACTAAGAAAAAACAATAAGTATCTTCCCGTACAAAGATAGCTTTGGGAACAGCTTGTGAAAATGTTCTCCTGCTGTTTTTCTCACAAAGCTATCTAGTTAATGTATTTGTAAACTCTGCTGATTGGTTACTTGTGCGTACAACTACTTGCCTTGTAAATGCATTATTTACAAGTGTCCCTTAATTTCAAAAGCTACCGTCTGTGAATGGGCACACCTGCTCAAAAGAAGGAGGTCCCAGGCTATGGAATCTGACCACGAGGCCCAAAGAAGTTGACGTTGGGTTCCTCTCTAACCACTTTGTGCCTAGGAATGACCAGCCACTAACAGCTGTAGTAAATGTAAAAAAACCAAACAACAGAATGCGCTCCTCAGGCCTTCTTTACCTTCTTTTGGTATTGGAATCTTTCCTATTGGTATTTTTTGTACTGGCTTCCTCACAAGGAGTTCTGCCATGAATTCTGACCGTGACTGGTTCTAACATGCTTGTTTGTATATGCACTTACCTACAAAAAAATACAAAGGTTTTGCTATGTTATTAAGGACAACAGAAAATGTTGATACTGATGTATTTATTGTTTTAACTCAAATGTATTAATACATTTATATGAATTAATATGTAACTAATATGTATTATTTAACATCTGGTAAAAACTTGGTCTTGGAATTATGTCAGCAGTGAGTGCATTTGATTTTGAATGATTTTACAAAATGATGACCCACACATCCATTAGGCGACACATATGATCTAACTCTCATAGGACATATCAAATATTCAGATTTTTTTATGATCTGGAAATACAAGTGTGGATTATGAGTAGAATATGACTTTGTTTCCAGATCTGGAAATGTATGTATTTCCTGCTGTGTTTCCTTTGTTGTGGAATATTGAGCATGCATGGCCATTGTCTCCTGGAATAATGAAAATGTGATTGTATGGGAACTGTTGAATCATGGCCTGAACCACTGATTGATCACCTGAGGCAAGCACTGAGTCAGCTGCAGGAGCACAGGTGAAGGCAGTGTACCTGTGTGATGGGAAGGGGTGGAGTCTGGCTCCCAGACCCCATTTAAGGACTGACCACCACTGGGGGAAGGATCTCTTCTTGGATGTCTCTCCTGTGTGGAGTTGTCAGCATGCCTTGACTATTGTAAAGGTGAGCCTTCTTTTTCTTTTCCAGTAGTCTGTGTACTATCTTTGTAAAGCCATTCAAAAATATACCACCATCTGTACTATTCCATCTGAATTCCTTTCTTTAGAATTATTTGCCCTACAGTGATATTGTAAGAAATGCTTGCTTAGATGTGAATAAAAATTGGTCAGCAGTACTTTTTTTTTTTGAAGTAATGTTATGAAAGAGTAGAAATTGACTAAATTGTAACTGCGAATCATTTTGTGCTATAATAAATAAATCACTAATCTTGAAAATTTTATTTTGTAGAGCCAGTAATCAAGGAGTAGGCTAATATGATTACCTGGTGAAACATTTAATGTGAAATGGGTGTTTGGAATATTGAATCAGAAGAAACTGTAAAAATAAGCTGTAGTTAAAATTAGGATATTAAAACACAAGGAAAGGCATACTGAGTGAACAAAGTATATTTCTGTCACAGTAAACACCATTAAAATTAAACCACAAGGGAAGGGCAAATTATTCTTATCAAATATGAAGTTAAGCAGTATGATATTTCATTTATTAAATGTTTAAAAGGAGAAATATGGCAAAGTTAAACTACTACAAATATTTATCTGGACTCAGACTTGTTTGCATCTTTTATGTAGATGCTACTCCTCAAATGAGGAAGAGGCAGAAGAATAAGTATTTGTCAGATACAAAAAAAGCAAATTCCAGCTCAAAATCTAATGGATTTGATACTGGTTTCCTTTCTCCTAAACCAATTCAGTATAAGTCCTTGCTTGAATTAAACAGTACTCGACTAGGATAAATGATTCGATTTGAGCAAGTTTGTTAACAGTAAACAGATTTGTGTCATCATACTGTGATTCATTCTTGGAACTGTAAGTGGAGGAAATGCAACAGCTGACTGTCTTTGATTTTTGACTGACTTGAATGTCAGACCTTTTCTTTCAAAAGGTTATGTACGCGGTGGGATGTGAGCAGGAGTTTTACCATAGTGAGTGTACTCGACACCCACTGATTCTTGCCAGACAAGTCTGGTGTTGTTTGGTATTTGGAGCAGCTGGTCTCGTCGTGAATAGGAATGATTGGGTATTGAAAGAAACTAGGTGGTGATGAATGTACCTGGTACAGAACTAAAAAAGGGTATCTCACACAGTGTTGCGACTTTGAAAGCAGAGGTACCTTGCATTCTTGAAATTTATTTGCTTTGCTGTTTGAACAGCTAATATACTTCACTAGGTACTACTATAATCGGTGACAACACCTTCTAAAACTTCTGAATTCTATTAGAATGACTGGAATGCTGAATTGTCAAGGCAGAAATACTACTGCTTTCACACTAGCAGTCACTTGTAAAGGAGTAACAGGTTGCACTTCATTTGAATTTAGTTGTGCAGTGTTTAGCATTATTACTAAAGACAAATAGAGAAGAGAGCTGTGTTATATCATTTGTAGGGATGCGGTTTTTGGGGGAAAATGGATTCATTCATTTTCTACTTACAAATAGGCTCTTTTTGTATTGATACACTTACATTTTTTTGTGATCTTTATAGGCACGCTCTCCTATGTAATTCACACTGTGATTAGAACTCAAAAATCTCCTTGTACAATTAAAACTCTAGAGTTAGTGTGGAAGTTTAGTGTTTAGTTTTTCAACTTTGTTCTCCATACTGGCTATTAGTGATTAAATCCTTTCCCTATTATTTAATAGCAAGGTAGGACAACATATGATTTCAATCATAATATATCATGGACCTAGATACATGTTTTTATTTCTGACATAACTTCTGCTTAAAATTTTGCTTTTGCTTGAAGTTGAGAAGGTTTGTTTATTTTTCCCTCTTTGTGTAAACAGTGATTGTAGTCAGCAGCATAGTGTTTAATTGACGCAAGAGCCAAAGCACAGACAGTAAGAACTTCCAGAGGTGTCAGGTTGGTTCCTACCACTGGATGTCTCACTGTTTGATTGATTTGGTTATCATTTGGTTGGTCCTTTTTGTGTGTTGGTTTGGGTTGTTGTTTTTTTTAAATTTACCCGTGTTTTGCCAGTTTCTATGCCTGAACACGAGAGATGCAATGATTTCTTTCTGCAGGTATACATTTTTACAGGGGGGTAAAAAATGTAGATATTCAGATAAAATTAAATATTTCATAAATTTGCTAATTGTTCAATCTTTAAGTTTGTATGTTCTTCTAAAATACAACGTAAATACAATGCTAAATGTATGTGTTGCCACCAGGGAGATGGACCATAATTCTATGACTGACGTGGGTTGTTAGAAATAAACCCCATATCTTCACCTTAGAATAATTTCTTTATCACAAGCATGTTATAAAGATCAACTTAGAGCAGACAGTGAAATACTAATACAGGACTGTAGGCATTTAGAAATGTATACATGTAAATATGGAATAATTATTTTAAAACACATTTAACTGTTTCTTTTCAATTTCTGAAGATAAGCTAGATTGACTTTAATGCATAAGAACTTAAGATTTTTGTTTATGTATGCTAACATTGTGAATGCATTAGGATGCAATTTACAAGTGAGCGAATAAATTATTTCTCAGACTGGATTAATTTACTATGGTCTGGACAAATACACAGAAATAATAAAAAATGATCAATATGTTGGTATTGCATGCTACCTCCTACAATGTTGTTTTGCATAAAAAGGGCAAGAAAGTGGAAAATGTCCGTACATTATGTATTTAATTGGCGGGCTCTGGTTACTAGAGTAGAAGGTTATTTTCATTCTTAATGTACCTAATAAGAATTTAGTATTTGAGAAAGGTTGGTAGGTGAAAGATCAGATTTCAGGTTGACTCATGAAAGGTTTAGTACTGTAGGACTGACAGCTTTCAGAATCTGACAGTAGTTAGATGAAGAACCAAAAATCAGAGACACTTGCTGCTATCTTCTTACAGTTCCAAACCCTGATTGTGATGCACCTACTTTGATCTAGAATTCTTGTGTAGCTCTAAGATGTATAGCTTCAAATGCTGACTGTTTGGCTAAATTTATTTGCAAGGAGGCTGATTGCAATAATAGCAGTAGTTCTGTTCAAGATCTCAACCTTCTGAAAACTCGCATGAGAGGCCATGTGAGGCATCATAACGCAGTCAATACTTTTTCTGAGACCTCTCCCAGGTGAGGGATGAAAGCATTAAATCTTTAGCAAACCAGTTATTCTTCTCTGTAGTGGCAAAACTTGCTAGAGATGTGATGGGAAGCATTCTAATTCAAACTTCAGTGAAGTTTCTTTCTCAAAAATAGTACAAAAAAAAAAAAAGAAACAAACATGTTGCAATTGAAATGTTTGGTATCCAGCCCATCTTCTCTCAAAGAGAATTGGAAGGGAATTGATCAAGTTTGTACCTCATGTTTCCTTTAGAGTGTTGCTTTTCAGAAGAAAAAAAATCTTACAACCTAAACCTAATGTATGATAGTTTTGCTCTTCATAGTAAGACCTTAAGACCTTTCAGTAGTATTTTCTGTGTCTTACGTTTGTGCTATGTGCAAATAGAGTAGCTAAAGCCTGTGCTATTTATTTATCAAGAGAATCAGGTCTCTGGAAATAAGACGTCTTAAACTTCAGTACCATTATGTGGTGAGAAAGTCCTGTAGCATGGACTTAGAGTAAAACTTCTCAGTATTGTAAGCATAGTTCCTTTAGGAACTTTAGTTGCTTGAGAAACATTTAAGCAGAGTGTAGTATAAAGTTCTTGTGCATAAACATTTGGGAAGTGAATTGCACAGCATAAGGAATTGGCTGCAGTACCAGCATCCTGAAAACTAAAGAAGGGATTGTTCAGGGCTATTCCGTGCAGTGTGCTGATAATTCTGGTAATAATGAAAGTTTTAAAAAATGAGCTTAAGTTCTCTTGGTCCCACTACCTTTGATTCACTGAATTTGACTCATTTGTTTAGGAATTCCCAAATGTTATTCAAGTAATGTACATTAACAGGATATTGATTTCACTTGAGGCAAACATCAATGTTTATTGAAAGGAGAAATAAATATTGACTGCAGTAAAGTCAAAGTCAATATTTACCTCAGAGAACTATAAACATTAATGTTCACTGTAATGCAAAGTAAATATGCAGTGTTCACCGTTTACATCTTGATGGATCTGTGGATATACATATGGTGCTGCCGTTGCTATTTACATGTAAAATATTACTGTCTTGATAAAGATGTAAAAAGAATTTCAAAGATGCAGATTCATCACTGATGGCAGCACAGCTATGCAAATATGACCTGATAATTTTGCATTATTTAACAGTATCACGGCCTTTGGTTAAAACTATTTAATTTTCATTCTAAATTAGTGAGGATTTTGCTGCGATGGATTCTTATTCCCAAGAAAGTAATGTTTGCAATGTACTTGCTGCAAATATGAACTTTCACTAATTACAAGAATGGTCACTGTTTTGTAAGCCAGCTAGAGTCTAAACAAGTATTCTGCAAACATGTTTTTTGTGCTTTTAAAGTATCGTGCCTGAAAGAAAATATTTATTAAAATGTATGTATTCATAAGGGTATGATCTTTGAGCTTGATCAAAGTAATTATTTGTTAGGAAAAAGGATTTCAAGTGAGTTTATTGCTGTATTCTAGTGGGTTACTAAATGAAGCAGCGCTAAGAGTTCACTCAGATCCAAGCTGAGCAGTTGACAGGATGGGGATCTCTATTTGCAAGTAAAAATAGCAAATGATGTAAATGGAGATGACGTTCCTCCAACTTGTCTATGTTTGACCTGTTAATGAAGACTTGTTTGAAACTCACGGCACTTACATACTGATATAAGGTTCTGTTATGTCAATTGTTTTGGGAGTTGATTATGAATGACTTTTGTCATGAATAAACGGGCGATGGCTGGTAAGGGTCAAGGTACAAATAACAGATGAGGAAGACAGGTTGTGACCTATGCTCCTTCAAACTCTCATGTGATTATATTTATTGATTCTAAGAACCACTGTTTCTGAGGATAACAATTACTACTATCTGTAGTATGAAAAAAAAAAATCATTACACTGATAAAGATTTAACTGCAGTGTTACTTTAGTTTTAACATTAAATAGTTTCCTTTAGATGTCTGCTTTCCAAGCTAAACAGAGTAGAATATCCAGGGTGGATCTTAAGCTTAATCTTTTACCATTTGGTTTATTTTGCTAGTTGTCTTCATCTTTTCTTCACGGAATACTTTCTGTGGAAAGAAAGAATAATTTAGATTCTTAGATCATTAGGGTTTTCACTCTCACTATGGTGATTAAAGCACAAAAAAGTTGCTCTGAGTTAAACCTTCTGTTTTGATTAAAGTGACAGCAACGTACTGCCTTTTTGACATTATCTGTTTTGTCCAAAAAGGGAATGTTTTCTGCTCTGCTTGTGTTCTCTCTTCTTCTCGCTTCTGGGTGGTAATCCACAGCACTGAGTGCAACATGCAGAGTGTGTATGCAGAATTTTTAGTCATCTTTTAGTGTAATAGATGACTTCTGGCCCTATTTGTAAGCTGAGAAATCATGTTCTGATGCAACAGGTGAACTTTACTTTTTGACATGTGTGTGCTTTTTCATGTGCATAACCCTCTGGTATTGCTACACTTTTCAGAAAATTAGGAATTGAAAATGAAATGATGTTTCACACAGAACTAGATGCAGAAGGAGACAAACTCAATGAGACTTCCAGAGTAAAGCAGGCACTGGAATGAGTTTACTGAATTCTCTCACAATCGAACCAATGTTTCTGCTGAAAAATGAGGTTCTTTTCAGATAAGTTGCAGACTATATATCCAAAATTGAGGTAATAGTTCAATTTTTCAGTTCTAGTTTTAAAACTGCCAGAACAAAAAACGTAATACCCCCTTTTACAAAACACAGATTGGTGATTTGACTTCTTCATAGAGAATGCTGTCACTGAATCTGCTGCCAGGAAAATGCTGAAGCAAGCTCTCTGAGTTTCAAAGGAGGCACTGCTGCCTTTGAAATAATCTTGTAGGTACTATATGATGGAATACTAAATAGAAGACTGTCTCAGATCTTTTGACAACGTTCTATTATAATGACTTTATGCCTGTTATATCAAATGATTGATGTAGATGTAATCATTGTGGTTGACGGATGTTAGTGTAGCAAGGTGACATTTGATTTGCATTCTGTTTGAATTCTGATTAGCTTAAAGAATAAATCTGTGCATTGTGGTTAGAAAAAGAGTTTACTTGTACCTTTGTGAATAAACTGGTGCCTGACTGGCATTTATTTATTTTTTGTCAGTGCAGAAGGGTCAGCAATTCTTATTATTCAGACTTTAAAGTGAATTTTAATGTTTGTGAAAGGAACTAGATTGACAACCACTGGAATTGAAGTCCTTCCAGCGTCTGCAAAACAAGGCAAGAAGGGTGATCCTGTCCTTTCTAGAGTCTCTTTATTCTTACGTGTGATAGAATAATGTTAATGATCTCAGATCTGATGAAGACTTCATTTTGACTGTGTGTGGCTTTATGTCATAACCTGCTGTGTGAAACCATGTGGGAGTTTGAAGTAAAGAACAACTGTGCTGCCTGTTTTGTATGGGCAAAAACAAGGAGTTGCTGATAGAGTAACTGTGAGTAGTGATGACAGAGATGAAAAACGTGTGGAATTTCAGTTACTTTCATCTTCCTCTCTGCACCTTCTTTCATCTCAAAGCTATTATAGAGCAAGAGCAGTGAATGATTTCTTACTGTGAAGGTCAAAAAAATATTTTCTCTTGGATATATAAATAATTCCAGTTGTTATTTTATTTCTTAGCTCTTATTATTCTGACCTACTTCTTGTTTTCGGTGAAGTTCAGCTGAGTCTCTTGTTGAGACTTGAAGAGTTGAGGTAGTCATTCCAACTCCTAAATACTGAAGTTTGTATGTACCTGCGTCCAGCTGAGACAGAGCTCATTACTTTATAGAGGCCGTTACGGTGCCAAATTTCATCTTTGTGGCCAACCATGCATTGATAGGACACCAGTGTTTGGGCTGCTGCTAAGAAGTACTTGTCAGTATCAAAGCTTCTTATTTCTTTTTTTTTTTGTTCTGCCAACTTCCTTCAGCACCTAAACTGGGGATAGGCAAGAATCTACAAGGGACCATAACCTGGGCAGCTGACCCAGTTTGATCTAATGGTTATTCTATGCCTTGTAACATCATCCTTGGCAATAAAAACAGAGGCAGGTTTTGTTAGATGACCATTGCTCAGAAATTGCCACAGGCCACTGGTATGTGGTGTAAGGTTGTGAATGATTGCCTTTGCATTGCTTTTTTCTTTTTCTTATTTTTAACTTACTAAACTATGTTTATCTGAAATCGTGAGTTTTCTTGGTTTTGCTCTTCCTATTTATTCTTTTCTCTGCCTCACTGGGGGCTGGGGGAAGTGAGTGAGCAAGCGAGCATATGTGCGGTGCTTAGTTGCTGCCTGCCGTCAACCCCTAACAATGTGATTATTTTATAAAGCTGAAATTGGAATACTAGTCTTAGAAATATTTTGGACAAGTGAATTGGACTCCAACTGCTGCATGATTGCAGTTGTAGAAGACCTATATGCTTACGCCTTCATGGAAAAAAAAAATAAACACAAACAACCCACCTTAGATATATGGGCCAGACTGGAATTAAAGTATCTACAGGAAGATATCTAATCTGGGTAGTAATTGATACATGACTGAGAAGCACAGAAGCATTAATCTGCTGCTCAGTGTGAAGATAGCTGTGAGGCTCCCAATAGCTAGCCCAGACGGCAATAAATGACAGGTGTGAGATTTACAAGCCTTCCTGTCATTTCTTGTCCCAGGGTACTAGCAGATAATGTATGTAAGCAGATTTGTCAGAAATGGTGAACTATCATAACTGAAATAAGCAGGTACATAAGGAGAGATTTCAGGCATACTTCCAAATGCTTGTTTTCCTAATGATATAGGGCCCAAGCCTTAAGTGTGTGTGTCTTTGTTTTGGAGGATTCCAGGAAATTCAAGCACAGGTTGTTTTCTTCACTGCTTTCTCAACATCTCATTCAAGAGAGAAAGTAAATGATAAGGAATCAGAAGTTCCCATGTTATATTATTTTTTCATTTAAAAAAGAAATGGCAATTTGAGCAATTCAAATTCTACTGATTTACCCAAGTGTCATTAGGTATTGGCATCTGGGTCACTTGTTTTGTTCCTGTGTGTTCATCTTTAGACTGTTCAACCTAGTGATAGCTGAAACTTGTGTGGAAGTTCAATTTTCAGAGATTTTGGCTGATATAACCAAATAAAAGATAAAGTAGCAATATCTGTATTTGTCATCTTTCAGTGGCAATCTCATATCTCTTTCACAAGAGATGCTTTTCTTATTTAACGAGGGTGACAAAGCAGTCTTCTGAACATGTGCATACCCACACGACTTTCATTTTAGCTGCTACTGTTTCTGTTTGGGAGGTCACATGGAATGGAAATAAATAATTGTATAAGAATCTACTTTGCTCCTCTCGATTCCCATTAAAGTTTAAAAAAAGACAGGCACTGGTAAAATTTGCCTTGTGTTTAATGTTCTGGATCTTGATGTCATCGGCGTCTATTTGAAGATACATCAGAAATTAACTATTAGTTAAAAAATGTGGAAATGTGTTAACTCAGATGTCTTTCTTTAAGTTGAGCTTTTGACCTGACTTTTTATACGATTAATGTGTATTTTATGTTTTCTTTGAAAGTGTGGCTAGGCTGTGGGAAAAGCTACTGCTCCTTTATGTTCAGGCTACTGAAGAGAGGCTTTCATAGTCTTGTTGGAGAAATGGGAAATCAATATTTTGTTCTTGTTGCTGTTGTCATTGAGAGAACTGAGCATGTTCCACTGGAAGAAAGTGTCTTACTTCATTTAAACACCCACAAAAGTTACAATTGAGTACACTAAATTAACACTTATAGGGAGCATTTAGCATAGGATGAAGACTATGAAGACTAGTCTGTTTTACAGAACACAAGGCAGGGACATCTAGTTTGTCCCCTATTATTCCATAGCCTGTAACATTTCACTACATGTAGCCTTACTTAGAGACTTGTCTTTTAAAAGCATATTTTCAAAAAGGCTCTGAGGTTTAAATTACTGAGAGAAGAACAATGTTTTTAGTAGTACCAGTGGTTAATCACCATCACTGTTAAACATTTATGACTTAAACTTAATTTGAATTTGTCTGGATTTAATGTCAAACCCTTCCTTAACGCTTTGGGTTTTTTTCTACCAGATTTGAAGAGCACTTGAACACCTTGTACTCATTCTCTGTGAATGTGCTTGAACACTGGAATAGAGTTACTTCTCAGTCTTCTTTTTGAGCTGATTGAGCAATTTCACTCTGTCACTGCGAGATGCTTTGTCCAATCACTGGGCAATTTTTGAGTCGTCTTCTCTCTTTTTTTTTTGATTTACGTTTTTTGTTTTAAACACCACCTTCAATTTTTCAGCACAAATGTTGAAAGTTGTTCACAAAAGTGAACAACAGAGGGGGATCTAGTATTACGTTATTTATTATAGTGATACTGTATTTAGAGCTATAATCACCTTTCTACTCTTTTGCTTGTATATGACCTTTTTTGTTAAGTATGGGCTATATTCTTTTTTTGCTAAATCTATGAAGTTAATGGTATTAAAATGTGCTTGATTTAGAACATCTGCTTTACCATGTGTACTATAAAATACAGCATTCAAAACAAGCTACTTGCAGTTTATTATATGCTTTCAAAGGTGAGAAGATTCAGTGAGTGTATTTTGAAAAATATTCATGTGAATTGAATGAGCTTCAGAACTTATTTTTAAATATTGTTAGCTTAAGTAATACAATATTTTAGATGCTGTCATATCAATAGATAATAGTAGTTTGTATGGTATCCAAACATTACTTACTCTTTGCAAATGTTTTAAATGAACTCTTCATATTTGATTTACAGTCAAATATGTCTATAATCTCCCTTAATTGTTAACGTGAATTAAATCCACTAATAAAGCAGTTGAAAAACCTAACTGGTGTTACAGAAATATCTTCTGACCTAAGCAGCCGTTCAGTTTTGGAATTCTTCATATCCTGTGTTCTCTCAGCTCTTATGTTTAAGCTTATGAATTCATAGACTACTGCTGCTGATTTTTTTTACATTTCCAAAACTTAGTTTTGTGAAGAATTCAACAAAATAAAACTTTTGTGTTAAATAGTTGTTTGATTTTCAGTTTCATATGCACCAAAATTCTTTGTGTTTTCCTCTCCTGAAAGTTTAAATATTCGGAAGTATTTTGAGGTGACAGATGACTTTGCAGCAATATTTAAGGCAGCTTAATGTTGAAATTACTTTTCTGTTGTTCAGTTCCCTCAGAAGATCAAATGAATCTTTTGAATTGATCGAGCACCAATTTTAGGAATGAATTATTAACACAACATTATTTCAGTGTTACCTAACCTGTTTGCTTGTCTCTTTGTATCTGCCTGATGTGTGATGACTGAAAAAATATATGCTGTTCAGTGTACAATTAAAATTATGACTTGAATGCATTCATCCTATGACAAAATCTGAATTCAACTTGTATCAAAACTTGAGGCTACTGTTTAATGGAACTTGATTCCTTGTTGGCCCATTGCTAGAATAGTTCAAATTACTAGAGGTTTTCAGCCAAGTATTATTGCACATGATCATTCTGGTGATATGAGGTAGGTAGAGGTATGCAGGAAAGAGAGAACAAAGTTTAAAAAAAATTCATTAAAAGGAATTGATGTTGTCCGTCTTACCTACAGAGGGAATAAAAAGCATTGGTTTGTTTCTTTGCCATTATTCTAAGTAGAGCCATTGATATCTTCTTTATTGAAAGAGATCACACTGGTGGGATTCCCATAATTTTTGTGTTCTTGGTCCAGATCCACACCAATTGTAACACATTTCAAAAGTGTATCTGTATCAAAATACTATACAAATCTTTTTCTGTCCCTAGTGCATTGAGAGGAATAGTGAAGAGGAAAAGGAGAGCTCTAGTGGGATGTAGTTACTCTGCTTTTGCAGATCTGGTGGAGATTAATCTTTTCTGGGAAAGGCAGTGAGTAGGCAGTGAGTACTAACAAGTTTAACTACTAATGGAGAAAGCGAGCGAATCTGTAAATGTCACTGGACATACTCAGATAAACTAAAAATTGTACCTTTGTTTAGTGATAGCTTCTCAGGAGAGAGCTTAAGGTTTGAGCAGCCTAGGGACTGTAATTTCCAGTTCAAATAAGATACTGACAAAACTGTGCTGTGGCATGTGCTCCATAGTTTAAAAAGAAAGCATCGATACATTAAAGACTTATGGAGAAATCATGGGAACTTGATAGCAGCATGGCAGGGTGAAGCAGGAAAACCTTCAGTCCTAGAAGCAGGAAAACCTTCAGTCCTACTCACTAGCCCTTAAAAAAATTCCAGTGTCCAGCATGATTAAGACAAATGAAGTCTCCATGAAAGGTAATAACCCATCTGCTCTTTTTGAGTGCAAGAAAAAAAATTGATTGGATTAAAACCCTTACTTTTAAGGTAAGATCTTATTAAAAAGATTAAACTATATGATTGATATATTATAATATATTTTTGCCTGATACAGGAAGTGGAAAAAATACATTTAGTAACCTTCCTGGGTAGTCTTGCCAGTAGTAGAGGATGTAGTATGAATCATTTGGATTAAAACTCCTATGAAAACTTGAAGGCATGTCTTATGTATACTGGTAGGCAGCTCATTGCAATGTTCAGATGGTAAGTTCACAAAGGTTTATGTAAAGTGTTTTCCACTGGAACTACTTTGAATTCAAAGCCCTGTGAAGTATGGATTGGTGCTCAATTTAAATCCTGTCTCACCCTGCTCATTCACTCTTTTGCTTTGTTTCTGCTGGAAAGAGATCTGCATTTTTGAAGTGCAGAGAGAGTTACCATATCTCTTAAAATGCTAAGAAACAGAAAACAACTTTCTGAGCTGAGGGATCATGTATTCTGACCTTGTGTCCTGTCATGAAGTTTAGATGTAAACTCTAGACCTAATATATGTGTATTTATGAAGTAGTATTGAGATTCTACTTCTGATGATTTTACCACAGTTGGCAAATAAGAGTGATAATTAGCACTAGACAAAAACTTGAAACAAACAAAAAAACTTGAATCAATATTTCACATAGGATATATGGATAAAAAAAAAAGAAATTCAAACTGAAAGCCTAGACCAAATGAGAAAGATTACTAATGGTAGAAATATATTGTTTTAAAGAGTTGTCAAAATAGCATCAAGATGTAGTCTTTTCACTGCAGTTAGGAAAAATTACTGTGTTTCACCGTTATGATGATGCTCAGAGTATGCATTGTTACTTCTTGCAATGTGACAGTCAGATGAAACCACTACAGACTATGTGGAAGTCACAAAAAATACACAATAAATTTGACATTCTCAGGGGGATTTTCCTTTTACTGCCAACTGCTGGGCCCTCCTGTTTGAAAAATTAGTCTTTTAAATGCTGAATAACACAGATAATTTGGGAAGTACAGTCTGTCAATAGGAAGATAAAAGAGAAGAAAACAAGGCAACAGGGATGTGATTAACCCTAAATGGATGGCAGGGAGAAAATATAAAAGGAAGAGACACCAAATAAAGAAGGTGTTGATATGACAAGGAGAAGAAGGACTCAGATGAGGGAAAGAAGAAAATAAAATACAGTATATCAGGAATAGAATCTGTGAGATTCTTTGAGTTAGGAATGTTTTCAAAGCTCTGTGGCCTCCCTTAATCCTCCACATATATTGCTTTGAAAATATGTCCATTGGATCTGTTCTCTTAAAAGTTTTGCTTTTTTTTTGAAATAAATCATCATTTGACCTCCCTAAAAAAGGTCCATGCTGATACTGCTAACAGTGACCAGCATTTTGTCTTCCAATGGTTGAAATCCATATCTTGACCTTCTGATCTCTTTATTTCTGATTTCTATTTGTTTTGCACTTCTTTGTTGCTTTTGTTGTGTGTATTTACCTCTTGTTTTCTCTGCTTTTTGTCTTTTTTTCTTTACTTACAGGCTAATCTTAAAATATATATTATCATTTCTAGAATGAGATGTAATATAGAAAGTAATCATTTATTTTTACCATGTGCTACTATATTGATATCCTTCAGTGCTGACCTACAGGAACGTCAACCAGCTCTTTTTCTCTAAGATAAATTTCCTTGAAGAAATGGTGCTATCTTGTGCCAAACGTTTTTGTGTTATCAAATAATGTTTTATAAAAAAAAAGTCTAAGAAAAGAAAGCTTACTTAAGAAAATATTTTAATGGAATTAAAAAGTCAGTAAGAAAGCAAAGAGATCAAACTGATTCAAGCAAATATTCCCATAATGTTGATAATATAATGTGTTTAAAATAGTAAAATTCTTATTTATATTTTAAATAGTAAATTTGGGATTAACTTTGGCAGAGAACTTAGAAAACTCTGTTTTGCATATTTGGAGTCGATGGCAGTTCTGCATGAGTAAAAATGGCTGGTTTGGTCCCCCATGATTCATTGATACCATGAAAATTTGTTAGATTCAGCTAAGGGTAGCAGACAATAATGTAACTGATTACTAAAGCAGAAGATGTAAATTCACTTTTCTATGCATTAAAAAGGTTTAGAATTCTGGAATTTTAATATGAAATACAATGAAGTGTGTCAAATAAGATTCCCCTATCTTGCTTTGTAGTAATAAATTGCAGTGTGCACTTTCAAAGGGTGAAAAAATATCTTTAAAGAACCCTTTCCTTCTAAGGTTGAGAAAATATCTTATTTTACCAAAATCTCATTAAGCAGTCTTACATCTTGTGTTGTGATTGTGTTCCTTTTTCTTCTTTAAGTGATGTCAATGGTTTACCAAGCTGGTTCGGCCTGGTTCTCTGACGATTGGTGCTTGGGACCCACAGACCCACACCCCAGAAAAGGGAAAAGGGAGATGTGCCTAGAAACAAAACAGTGCCAATGATCTAAGGAGGAAAGCTGATTTACTAAACAAGATATCGGAAAGCAAAATAACACAATGTAACACAATTTAATTGGAATTAAAGCTAATAAATCAAATAAAAGGAGCAAGAGAGAGTGTCCGATAAACAGAAGGCCTTATGCTAAACACTGAAGGTGAGATGACAGCGAGCACCCACTGCTGAGTCAATCCCAAAGGAAAGAGCGTCTCATGATACACAAACAGTTTTTATATTTCCCTCTGAGTGGAAAAACATAAAAATACAAAGCAACACAGTCCTCTGGGGGACATAGTTCTCTTCTGAGACAGGTATACCCATAACTATCGATGATCCGTGGAGCTGGAGCGTTAACTCTTTAACTCTCTAGGCACTACATGATGTTATGATGTGAAATACTGATAGCAAAAATCATAAAACCATGACAAGTGATTATATCCAGACTCATGATCTTATTAAAAACAGCTGGGCACAAAATAGCTGACTGGACCTCCATTGGTGGAATAATTGGCATACCTGTATCTGACATTTGCTATTGGTTATAGTAAGAATAGAAACAGATACATTCAGTCTTCTTATTTGGAGTGTACTGGAATGTATGTTCTACTGTTTTTCATGTCGAAGCAGGCTTCACCTGCTTCCAGGCTTTCCTTCTTCAGCTCTTGTTCAGCCTCGGTGCATGAAATGCTTTGGGTTAGGATTTGAGTTTAAAAAACTGAGTTTTTACATGCGGACTTGACATAAGTAACAATCAAAACTTGGTGAAATACATGTTGTTAAAATCTCACTATACATTTTGGAATTTATGTAGGAAGAAGAGTTGGTTGAGACTAAGAAAAGAGTAGATGCAACCATATTTGTTTCTCAGGGAAGTAGGGTCTAGCTCCCCACACTTCCATAAACACAAATGGAATTTTTGGAGTTACTATTTTCCTCTTAATTTAATGGTGGCCATGACGGCCATATACTGTCATCAGATCATGATGCACTTCAGCAATGGTGAGTCTTTGCAGAGGAGGATTGGTACCCACTAAAAAGCCTCCACTCTATCCAGTGTTAGCTTCTTGCAGTGTATGTCACAAAGGAGAAAACAAAGTGAAGATATAATAGAATAATGCTTTTCTTAAAATTGAGTTTTACCTTTCAAGTCTATCTTGAATTATATAAAGGGTTCTTGACCACATCCCAACTTACATTATTAAAAAAATATATATACCTTTTAAGTTTAAAATGTTTTCTGAATGTCATCTTTAGCAAAGGTGAATAAAAATCTGGCTTTTTAGTCACTTGAAAATAACAGATGATGTTTATTTTGTCTCCTAAAATAAAATTTTAATAACGTATTTGTAATAGGAAAAGAAAAAAAAAATGCATTGATCGTGTAGTTCCCAGAATGTCTAAGTGTTCTGGGATCTCTGCTGCCAGCTGCTGTTCTTGTTCCCTTAAAGTGCATGTGTATCTGATGATTAACAAAAAGCAACATCAACTCCCTCAAAAAAACACCAAAATCAAGATACAAGTGTTTGCTACATAATGAAAGATATAACACCTGTTTTTTTTTAAACAGCTACTGATTTAAAATTTGTTACTGTATTTTTATCCATCAGATAATCTTTTTACCATGAAGTACGTGACAGGCAGTGTGAGAAATTCATAGAAGTTCAGAGAATTCAGAATAATGACTGATATTCAAATACTACGTAGTTATTGTGGAAAGGTTGTCTGGAGCTTCCTATATATGTAATTTTCTTGTTAAGCATTAATGACCCATTGAGATAACTTATGATGATGCCTCCCTTTCGTTAAATAATTATTTTCATGTGAATGTATTTGTTTATATGATTGTTGTGATTATTCACTGTGGAATCACAATGGTGATTATGTGCACTCAGTGCTACATGTATTATGACGTGATCAAATATATAAGAATTATTACTTGACTGTATGCATATAAATGTACCAAAGCTGAGTGATCTCCATTCTAGTATTAAATATTGCTAAGCTTTCAGTGTTGATACATCGTACAAATGATTCTACCTAAAATACTTAGCTATTAGGTACTTATCAGCGAAAGTAAAGGGTAGTTGTTTTCCTGAGTGATCTATAAAGGCAGGAAAATTGTTTTTAATAGAGCTTTAGCTTTCCTAAGTAACATCGAACGTATATTTATATTGCCAATAGATGGCAGTATCGCTCTTCAGGAGAGCACTGTAAGGTACTTAACGATTAATGTTAATGTAAATTACCTCAGCAGAAAGTTATTATCTCAGTAGATGTTGTTCTACTTCATTTTTTCCAAGTTCTTTGCCTATTTTTGCTCTAAGATAGAAGGAACAGTCTTGGAATGGAACAGAAGTTAAGGGTATTTGTCTGAAAATATACTACAACAAGAAAAGCTTTGAAAGAAAAATGTATTTAGTATATACATGGATGTATTTTTCAATCCCAATACTTAATTTGAGCTACAAATCTTAATTATGTTTTTTTTTTTTTAATTGAGAAAGCCTACATTTGTTCATTGAGCACTAAGATCAAGTACTGAGAATAGGACTTTGCTTGTGAAGGTAACAGGACCTGAGTCAAGCAGAACTGGAAAAAAGAAAATAAAAATAAAAATAAAAAAGATGAATGAATATTTTGTAAAACCTTATGATTGTTGCGTAAATAGAACCACATTTTAAAAGACAGATTTTTATAAAGCCTACCTTAAGAAACTCTTTTTTTTTTATTCTTGTTGTTAGTCTATTGAGTTTGGTCCCAGATGTCAGGATCTGATAATATAGGATCCTATCTGGACTTCTTGAAGGATAGATTACTTTGAAATTATAGTATTCAGCCATCCACAAATGAATAATTAAATGTATACTTGCTCAACACTGATTGACTTTGGCAAGGGGTGGGAAGACTTGGGGAGGAGCAGGGCAGTGGAGTACAGGAACAAAATTACAAAGCTTTTTATAGTACCATTTCTGGGCTTAAGCTTTTCAGTGAGCTCTCTCCATGAGAGGGCACAACTGAGAGAGAATTCTTGTAGGGAAAGAAAAGACATTTATGAAGGGTATTTGAGGTTGGCAGTATCTGGAAACTCTCTGCTGAAAGGCAGACAGACAAGAAGGCAATCAGATCAGAGGAAGCACAGCTTGTAGCATACAAGTTCTTCCATTCTCAATATTCAGTGCTTTAGGGTGTAGAGTAGCATATCCTTGCTTGAAAAAGGCCTGCTTCTCAAAGAAGTGTTCTACCATCTTGAATAGTTTACTTTGCTGTAATTTCCATCATTCTTATAATCCTTGTTTTGTCTGAGTCTGGTTTTGTGAAACATTAATAAAAGTTTTTTAGTTTCACATGGGCCTAAAACATGGAACTAAAAAAAGCTCAGCTTTATGACAAATTATCTCAGTTCATGTGACAACTTTCAGACAAGACACAGTGCTTGTCTTGTAGTTGATGATGTCAGATTATTACTGCAGAAACTGAAGGATGACAGTGAGTGTACTGGTTATCATCTGATGCTGGGCCCAGAGTTTGTACCAGATCCTTGTGATTCTTCATAGCAAAACAAGGGAGATTTTTAGTTCTTGGAATCACTTGGAAACACATCCAGAATTTGATTTAGCCTGTGCTGATAACTGAAAGCAAGGAGGGTTAATATATCCTCTAAAAGAGGGGCTCTTTCTCATTGTTAATTACAAGGAAAACAGCTTACAATATGTTCTACTCCTAGGGGATTGAATGTAGCTGAGATAGATCATAATATTTGTTCTTACGTAAGCAATAGAGACTCATTAACAAAATAATTTCTGATTTCCATTGTTAGAGATTGACAAATTCATAGATTCATAGATGCATTAGGTTGGAAAGGACCTACAAGATCATCTAGTCCAACCATCCTCCTATCACCATCCCTACCCACTAAACTACTAAATCAAATCCCTTAGCACCTCATCTAAACGCTTCTTGAACAGCGCTAGGGATGGTGCCTCAACCACCTCCCTAGGCAGGCCATTCCAGTGCCTGACCACTCTTTCAGAGAAAAAGTTTCTCCTCAAATCTAATCTAAATCTTCCTTGGCGCAACTTGTGGCCATTCCCTCTCGTCCTGTCACTAGTAATCTGGGAGAAGAGGCTGACCCCCTCCGCACCACAATCCCCCTTCAGGAAGTGGTAGAGTGCAATAAGGTCCCCTCTGAGCCTCCTTTTCTCCAGACTAAACAATCCCA
>VXAB01000289.1:22193-47630 GCA_013399175.1 Odontophorus gujanensis
AGTCCAAGGTAGCAGTTTTGCTAGTCACCCTCTTGACATCACCAAGAATAGCAAACTGCACAATTTCATGGTCACTCTGACCAAGACAATCCCCAACCTTCACATCTCCTACTAGTCCTTCTCTGTTAGTGAAGAGCAGGTCTAGCAGGGCACCTCCCCTGGTAGGTTCTTGCACCAACTGTGTCAGGAAGCTATCTTCCACACACTCTAGAAATCTCATGGACTGCTTCCTCTGTACCGTATTATATTTCCAGCATATCTCAGGGAAGTTGAAGTCCCCCATGAGGACAACTGCTGGTGCACACGCAACATCTATTAGTTGCTTATAGAACATCTCATCTACCTCTTCATCCTGAGTAGGCGGTCTATAACAGACCCCCCCACAATGTCACCCAAATGTGATCCTATGAAAGCTAGTCTTGCACTGAGTCTCTTCACTGTTTATTTCATTTGCTTTTTCTTTCTACCACTTCCATTCTAATATCAGTTCACCCCTTTAAGATGGAGTCTTAGAGATTTGGGTGGCCAGTGAGTACAGACAGGATGTCATGTTGATCTAACGTAGAATCACCATGAGCTGTTTCAGTAGATCTTTTGTTTCTTGAAATGCTGTTCTTCAGAAGGCATGAGATTTATTTATTTATTGGTGTTTGAATTGGTGAATCATATCAGAATTGTTGCTCTGTTTTATTTCATGTACTTCACGGAAAGATGCCTGTTCACTGTGATCAGTGTTGTCTATTCTGTAATGTTCTTGACAGATAGTTGAAATGTTGACCTCTTAGTGCATTTGGCTTTGGTGGTCCAGGCTTTTGAAGATCTTAGGGAAATATTTGAAAATGAGTTTTATTTTCACAACTGTGATACAATTACAAGACGGGGTTATTTCACCCTACTCAACAAGGTATCTGTGTTGATGATGATCTGTAAATTGCTATAGAACTGACAAAGAAGTCTGGAAACATTTTCTTTGGTTCTGATTTTTATATTTCTTTGTTTTAATTGTGATTAAAAACAAACAAACAAAAAAACCTCAGTGTGCATGTGCATGTTCTTGCTCTGTGGGTTTGGGATGTATTGTTGTTTTTTTTCCTGGGAAGTAACACAGGATAGGATACTGGTAATAAGGGCAAATGGATTTATTGCTGAGCAAGTTGTATACTGTTTGACGGAAAATTCCTGATGTCAATGTAGTTGGTGCTGCCTCCTAACATTTTCTGTATCTTTTCTTTAGCTTGGAGTTCTGAGAGGTATTTTTGGGTTTAATCAATTTTAGCTTTTAATAGGTAAATCCATTCCATAAGTAGTGATAGATCATTGCTGAGAAAAGATGAATGGAAGAATGATGTTTTATTTCACTATATGTCCTGTCTTTTTTTGTTGGTTTTTTTTTTTTTTCAGGTTACAGGCCTTCTTTTCTTAGTACAACCTAATTAGAGGATTAGATTTGTTTATTTATTGTAAGAAAAGCCAATATAGACAATACTTCTTCAGTCTTCTGTATTTACTGTCTTCCCAAAAGTGCTAGTAAGGACTATTGTTTCAGACAAAAACAAATCAGAAGTAAATCTGTTCCATCCGTTTACACTGAATTAATGTCAGGAATTCCAAGTGCCTCTGTGTTTATTTCCACCCATCTAGTTATCATTGTTATTTTTGAATCTGGAAGTCTCTGAAGAATCAGTCATATTCACAAAACACTATAGATGGCCTCCTAAGCTAATCTATCTGATATTTTTTTCTGAATGTAACATAAAATGTAGATTTAAGAATGTGAAAAATTTTCCAGCTGTTCTTCTCCACCTTCACTCTTAGCTTTGTAAGTTGATTTGTGATAGATAATAATCACAGGCTGTAAGAAGAGTGATGAGACTGAGAGAATATAATCATTAATATTATATACCATGATAAAATTACGATCTTATAATATGATGAAAAGCACCTTTGTAATGATGTCACATTAGCCTGAAAAATCTATTTAGTGGATCGTAAGTGATATTATTCTAGTGTGTTTTTAACAGTTCTATTAGGGCATGCAGGAACTGTATGCACTTCAAAATAAATTTACATACTATTAATGTCTTTTTAATCTCAACTGTCTAAACACTGTATTTTTCAAAATACTTCTGATGTACTAAAAACAAAATTAAACTTCAAACTAGAAAATGAATGCCCTGAATTATGTCTTCCAAAGCATATATATTATTTTTCTCCACCTTTCCAGAAACAACTTCAACAAAACCTAAACCTACTTATAGTAGATGTTAGATCAACTTTAATTTCATGAATAAATAGCTGGAACAAATCACTTGAAAAATAGTAAAATCCTGTGTTAATTTTCCTAGTATGTTTTGTTCTCTTTTGTGTTGGAATGCATTTTCTGGGGAGTGATCATGTATGTTTTCTTTCTTTGTATAAAAGCTAAGTTTGTTTCTAAGTGCCTAAAAAGGACTTATGCTTTTAAGTTACTTAGGTACTTCTGAAAATCTTGACCTTCAGAGTCTCATATTAGATATCCAATTTTGAAAATTTGTATACTAACAATCAATATAAAATACACATTTCGATGATATCAAAGTCAGCTTACTCTATCAGTTGTTACCAAATCCAATCTAGAATGTAGCCACTAGAAAGTTCAGTACAACTTAAAGACTACTAGAGGTGACCGAGCATGATGAGTGAACACAAACTGGCAGTTCTGCTGCAGTTTGGGTTTCTGGGATGATGGTTCTACTACCTTGATCATCTTACTATTCTGATCCTGAAAAATGCTCTGACTAGTCCAGGGCAAAACCACATCTAAAAATGAGTTAAGGTGATAAGAACCTGAGTGTGTTTCTGTCATTGCTCTTCCCATGTGTTCTTTCATGTTTCCCTTGTCGTGGTTTTAAGATTTTTGGTTATTGGTATTTCACATCATAACATCATGTAGTGCACTGGGAGTTAAAGAGTTAATTCCGGTTCATGACATCAGAGGCGAATGTTGGTAGAATGGCAGTAGGGGTTAAACCTTCCACAAACGTTCCATTACATGTTGTTGCTGTGTGACAGAGGGCAACGGAGAGGCAGTTTGACAAAGTGATGCCCGACATGGAAGTGTGTATGAAGCAAAGGTGTGACAATGAACTCCACCACGTGGAAAAAAATGGCACTTGTTGACATTCATCAGTGCTCGCTTAATACTTATGGATATGAGCACAGAGGGGCGGAGGCTTCAATGCTGCTCTGAAGCTGGTCTCTGCAGCATTCTTTACGTGCAGTGCTGGGGCTACCCTTCTGTGGTACGCAGAAGGTTTCATCGGACAGGACCAGCCACACTGGGAGATCCCTGAGTATTCACTAACTAGGCGGCTTTTGCTAAATGTGTGTCCCATTGTTTGAATGGCCTAGCACTTATTGCTCTCAAGGTAGTCTTTAATAGACCAGTGTATCATTTGATTTTTCCAGATCCTGTGTATGATAGGGGATGTGATAGACCTACTCAGTGCTGTGTTCTTTGGCCTAGGTGATTATGAGATTGTTTCAGAAATGAGTCCCATTGTCTGACTCAGTTCTTATGGGGTACCATGTCACCTCAAGGCTTGCTTTTCAAGTCCCTTGTTTTTGGGCTGTAGCACAGTGCATGGGATCTGTTCCCAGCCATCTGGTGGTTGCTTCCGTCATTGTAAACATGTGGCACTTGGCTGGCCAATGGCTGTAAGCTCACTCACTGTAAGGATTCAGTTTCTTTCTTTTTCTTCTTCTCCCATTTTAGTGATGGGCTCCCTCCACCTTCATCTTAACTTATGAGCTTCTCTCTTTGTTAAATGTTCTGGCTTTTGTAGACATTTTTTCTTCTTGCTTATAGGGGACAACAGTTACAGGCAGTGGTTGGTTCTCTGGTTGAACTGTGGGACTTATTATAGGAAGTGGAGTGACCCCAAGTCTAGTTGTGAGGGTCGTGCAAGGTCTAGTCAACTGCAGGGTCCTTTAGAAGGTTTACAGTACCCACAGGTCTGTCACCAGGATTGTGGTAACTTCAGGGCCTGTTTCAGGACTGGAGCAGTTGCAGTGTGTGTTAGAAGGGTTGCAGCAGCAGCAGTGCCTGTCACAGGAGCTGGAGTGACCACAGGGCTGCAGAGGCTGCAATTTGGCTGTTCATCATTGGATCATTGTGCTTTGTTTTCAATTTTTGGAACTATGATTATATTCACTTGTGGCTATTATTAGATAATATAAGTGAATTAGAAGCTGCGGATGTCTAGACATCAGTACTAAGCACTAGTGTCTGTTGCCTAATGTACTCAATATTTTTAAAAGGAAGAAAAAAACGGTTGCTAGTTTGCCAAATACGTAAAAAAAGAAATCAAGTTCCAAACTAGGTCCCTTCTGAGAATATCAACTCATACTTTCTAACAGTTCTCATTTATCTCATGTATTTATGGAACAGACATGTTTTCTAAATTAGGCTTATTAAGCGTTCTTTCGATGTTGTTGTACTTGGCTCGTATCCTTTCAAACATTTCATGGTAGCTGCTTGTTGAAAGTCAGAAAGAACTTTCTCTTACATCCTTCCACCCATACATACAATCAAAAATGAGGGAAGGGAGAAAAAACCTTCAGTTCCTTCTATTTCTGTAGTAGGATGGTCTGGGATTTGGGAAGGCAAAATCCTTGCTGTTGTCCTCCTGTATACATTTAGGAAGCCATAATGGATCTTTAAGTTGGAACTGTTGATAGGTATTAATTCCAGATGGGGATCATTTTGTTCATTTAATCTGATGTTGTGCTTATCAGAGATAGGGATCTAGTCCAAGGATCTCTGTATTGGGATATTTTTTTTAAATCTTGCTAATTGCTAATACATGTCTTCATTGTCATTGAGCCTTTTATTTTACCTCAGCACCAAGTGGATTTTCTTTTTGTTTTTTGTTAGTTTTTAAATATTGGATTTACTATTTCTTCACTGCACGAACAAGAGAAATGTTGTTTTTTTTTCCATTTAGGTGGAAATTATAATCAGGAAGTGATCAAGACCGCCTGCAGAAAAATCACCATTCATTCATCTGTAGTGATAACTGTATCTCAGTCCTGAGGTATTTAAAAAAAAAAAAAAAAGTTGAAATCATTCACCTCAGCAAAAAAGTTAATTATTATTAACACATTTTAAATGTATCCTTTTTCCTAACATTTCTAAACACAATTCCATAAATATTAAGATAATTTTCTTCTCTGGTAACAAGAAGTAAAGGCTGTACATTTTGCAGTGTGATCATAAATTGCATATATCTCTTCATGAAGACAATAACATGTTGTCAGGCAACCCCAGAAAAACTAAAGGAAATGTATATACGTGATATCATTTTTACAGTACCAGTTGATGTATGTTAAACAAGTTATCAAATTGGGAAAAGAGTAATTTTTAGTATTTATCATTGTTTAATTCAAAGAGGGTTTGCTCTTCCAGTTTTTACATATGCAATTCTAGCAGGTGATATATCAATTCTTAAAAAATAAGAAAAAATATTTTTGCAAACCTGTAGTCAGATTCAAATCAGAGACGGTTAATTATACACATAGTAAATTCCTGTTGCCTGCCTTCTGTCCTTTGTTTAATGCCTATGTCTTTAAGTCAAAATCACCTAAAACCTTAGACAATTTTTATTCCCCATCAAAATTGTGATGATCTTTAATATTATTGAAAAATTATTGGCATATTCAAGTGCACAGAAAACTAACCAACCTAAAACAGGATATTAGTCTGCCAAGGAACTGTAGGTGTAAAGTCTACTATTTTTCATTCCTTTTCAATTTTCTTTCCTCTTTTTCATTTTCTGCTTTTGTTAGTAGGGTGCTATTTTTCTGAAGATGTTTACAATGACCATTATTCAGTACTCACGGTAAACCTTCAGTTAACAAGCTTTAATGCAGCATGTATCATCCCATTATCTAGTCATACTTTTCTTCATTGTCTTTTCCAGTTATTTGTTTATTGTTGAGAAGCGTTCCTCTCTCAATTACTATTTTTAAAGTGGTTTTTTTTCAGTGTCTATACATACACAATAACATCCTGTACAGTGACTGTCATATATTTAGAGGTATACATGATTCTGTAAAATAAAGTCCTAAACATAAATGTGTTTTAACCAAGAAACCAACCCAAGCCATTTATTTATTTATTTATGAAATTTTCAAGCAAAGTGATCTCTGAAACACAGAAAATCTCAGCAAAATGACTAGGTGTTGATTGTGTGCTAAAGCTACTGCTACATTATAAGAAAACAGATTTGTTTTCCTTTTAAATTACTAAGCTCTTGAATTTAGTAGTAAAATTATTTTACTTAAACATGACAATGAAGAGAATTCAGTATTCTGATTTGCCATCTCTTCCAAGAAGAAAGTACACACTGTGAAGCAAGGGTTATGAAGTTAGCTTGTCATAGATTAATCTGTTTTCAGCATTGCTAATTAGCAGTTCATAGTGTTTACCAGTCATCAGAAATCAGCTTAATACAATATTATTTCTGGCTCCTTAATGTCCTTCTATTTGTCTTTTTTTTTTTTTTCCAGCTTACTTATCTTTCTGATGGAAGTGTTTCCTCAGTTGACTGTATTGAGCCCATTTACCCACCTAAAACTCATGATGTCACTCAAAAAGTCCAAATAATCCGTTATAGAAAAAGTTTTTCAATGAGGAAGACACTTGCCAAAGATTACACAAGTATTAATCCCTTAGTGCACTGATAGTGTGTTTCTACATAGTCTTCATATGTCCAGTCAATAACTTTTCTCAAAATGTTGTGTTTTTTCTTCTCTATTTTTTCTGTAGGACGGATTCATTTCCACTTGGTGAGTTGCTGAAAGTGGAAACATTACTGGAGTTCAAAGAGGAGGAAATGTTTGGGATAAATCCATAAATACATTAAAAGTAATCCTGCATTACAAATATGTTTGTTTAGGGTTAAGAGAAATAGCAATGAAAACCCAGCAGAATGCCATGCTTTAAAATATCAAAAATACTTTCTTTAAAGTTTTGCATCTGCCTAAAAAGACATATCTTGATTCAAATTGTAGAGCCCTGAAATTTCCTCAGATTTTAGGATGTAATTAATGACAAAGTTTTCCGTTAAAAACAGAGAAGGTTTTAAAAGTAGGTTAAAAAGAACAGCAATTGCTGTAAGTGGTGATTTCAATAAACGCCAACAGAGACATCTTTACAATTGAAGTACTTAAGTGTTATTTTTATTATGGGCTAATGGGCACTTTCTTCCTCACTAATTGGTTTCTGTCAATTAAAACAATTATGGTATCAAATATATGTATATGAAAATAGCATTTAAGTTGATATTTTATTATACACAAGTCAAGAAATACATAGTTAATTTCTCCCCCTACAACAATATCTTCATCCCCCTGAGTGTATGTACTACAGTGAAGGGCTTTTATTTTATTTTTTTTTTGCAACTGTACTACATGAATGCATAAATATTAAAAATAAAACAGAAGTTATATTTAAAAGAGTAATTTCAGAGTTACCTTACTAGTTGCTTTGACTTAAAATCAGGATGTACAGTGCTACATATAACCACACATTCTAGCTATTAAATAGCTAATAGAGTATAAGCATTTCTGTATCAATGGTCATATTGGAGGGAATAATCCTTCTCTACTTGTGCTGGAAATTGTGCACAGTAACGGATGTCTGTAGATACTTTTCTGTAGTTTCATAGGTCAGGGTCCACAAATCAGTGGTCTTGATGCGTATTACAGGGGAGTTATATTGTAATGATATATAACAATAACTGATATAATAATAATAATATATAACCTGCAGTCAGCCTAGAAATAAATGGAGTTTGTCCCTAGGTGACTCAAGGGCATTAGAGTGCACTGTGCACCAGCGTCCACCAGTGCCTTATATTTTTGTGGTTCTGATGTGCCAGGCCATTGAATTCACACAGTCCAATACACTCTATTATCCCTTTCCCCACACTGGCTCGGGGCAGGGCCCCTCTATTTGTTACCTCTGTCATTCTTATGGCTGTTGCTGTGTCCCGCAGCCACTGGAGCAGTCACCCTTTTGGAGAAGTTCACCTTGGTGGTTGATCTATCTTGTAACTCTTTTACCCATGTTTGAAGTGCAGGAGTGGGTTTTTTATGCTACTTCTTCATATTTTCTCCATGGTCATGTAGGTAATACCACAAGGCAATGCGTGACATAGTCTTACTGTTGTCCTTTGCTCGAGCAGGAGGATGTCTTCTTCTGATAGCTGAGGGGTTAGATGATGCAGGTTGGGAGGAAACCTATTTCATCAGCCCCTCCAGTAGGCTGTTTTGGGAATCCTGGGTTATTCTTCTTTCACGGCTAACAGCATCTGCTTCCAGAGAGTGAAGGACCCATCCTGGCATGTACTAATACCTCAATCAATGGCAGAGTCCCTGGAAATGCTACCCAGTTGGTGAGCTTCTTTACTATCTAGCAAAACACTGTTGGCCCCATTCTCCCAACAGTGAAATAATCAGGTGACAATAAGTTCATTTGGGTGGCATGGAAAGTCTTTTCTCAAACCTTGAATTTCGTTCATTTTCAGAGGTTGAGTAGTAATGGTGACAGTGTCTTCCTTACCTCCTACTCTTTCAGGACTTGTTACCCTCCTTGGCATTGGTGACCTTACTGGGGATCTCATCCCTCCCTCTGGATACCCTGGATCTCGGAGCCACTTCTTTGGACCTTTTTCCGCCTCTTTTACAATGTCTGCTTCCTCTACTTTCTCCTCCTCTTCTTTCTTCTGTTCTAAGGGAGTCGAGATTCTTTTCATTTTCCATCCTCTTACAGGGGCAAGTGACATCAATTCTGGTGCCTCCTGTGGTTGATCAGGTTGGTCAGTTTTGATGCTCTCACTGTCCAGCTCAGCTGGAACCTGTCTCATTTGACTATAAGCTTGTTCAGCTTCGAGTATGACTTGAGCCTGAATGTGGACTCATTTGGTTTGGAGACTGAATATTCTGAACTGGAAGGTGTCTCGCTTAGTTTGGAGGGAGTCCTGTTTGAACTGTTCCATAACATCAGTGATGCCCATTTCTCTAAAGTCTCTCCAAAGTCCCTCCACTCTCCCTGAAATTCAGTATTCTCTGGCTTTGGGGAAGGCTACCTCAAAATACTATAAGTATCGATACTGAGTGAAATGATGAGGAGTACATTCAGGGAGACTGACACCATGATCATTATGATCATCAGATGAGCATTCAAAAAATGCATAAAGGATTCAAGGAGAGACCAGGAGTCTGTTTAAAAACTACAAGTTCTGTAGAATTAGCAACTCTCTCTGGAGTTGTATGCCACATTGTGTGCAGATACCAAATAGATATTTCCAATGGAATTTTTAATTTATCATATACACCTTACCTCTGTGGATCAGACTGGCACACAATTTTAATTAAGTATCAGTACACTCTGAGCATTAAAAGAGAGAAAGTGATGGAATGCAATCCCTTTAAGAGCAGTTTTACAATAAAAAGCATTTATTTCTCTTTAATGAAGCAAGTTGGCAGCACCCAAAAGGTTTACAAATATCCCAGAAAAAATTGGCAGTCTGTCTGGGCTTCAAGGCTGTTTTCGGTACGGCACCTGCAGTACAGATACCTTCTAATGATGCTCTTTGAGAGCAGAGAGAGATTTAGTTCTGAAAATACATCTTTACCCAGGCAAGGCAGCTTATCCCCGGCATCTCCACTGGTTTATGGGTTGGTTTGGCCTGGTTCCACGACAGATGGGGCTGGAGGGACCCACAGACCCAAGCCCCAGGAAAGGGAAAAAGGAAAAAGGGAAAGGGCAAGAACCTAGGCCTAAAAACAAAACAGTGGCAATGATCTGAGGAGGAAAACTAATTTACTAAATAAGATATCGAAATGCAAAATAACACAGTATAATACAATATAATCAGAATTGAGGCTAATAAGTAAAATGAGAGAGAGTGTCCAAAACCAAAGACCTTATGCTAACACTGAAGAGACAGCTAGGGAGCACCTGCTGCTGGGATTATACATACCTGAAAAAGAGAGTGATCTCGTGACTTGCCAACAGTTTTATCTTTCCAGAGTGGAAAATGGAAAAACAGAAAGCAATGCAAAGTCCTCTGGGGTACATAGTTGTTGTTCTCTTCTGGGACAGGTGCACCCAGAACTATCCACGATCCACAGAACTGGAGCATTAACTTTTTAATGCCCAGTGCACTACATGATGTAATGATGTGGAATAGCGATAACAAAAAATCATAAAACCATGACAAGTATGTATTATCACAACCTACTAGTATTATCCCTGTATGATAACTAAGTAGGTAACTGTAAATGAAGTCATAAGTCATAAAGTGAGGCTATGTAAAATTCTTGTGAGCTGGGAATTTGTTACCTCTAGTGATTGACGTACATGTCATTTCTAAAATGTCATTAAAAAATTAAGAATGTGACAATGAATAGTATTTAATGAAAATTATGATAAATGTTTGCATCTAGTACAATGCTTTCTCAGGGATAAATTCTCCAATTTTATTTAATTTTCGTTGCATAGACTTCACCAGATTAATCAGCTATGGAATATTATCCTGATGGGGACATGCTGAAACTTTTCCACTTAACCTGCTTCAATACTGAGTATTTTGTGTAGGTTATTACAAGAGCATCAGTGCTCACCCTGAAGTCAATGGGAGAACTGCCATAGATTTCACTAGTATATAACTAATTCTTCTGTGAGTGAAAACCATACCCATGAGCTACACTGTACAGATCTGAGGCAGCTCTGCACTCCCTGAACTACCTGAACACCTAAGATTAAACCAGCTGAAAGTTCTTGGATGAGGAAACAGTGTTTTTATAGCCTCAAAATTCAGTTCAGTAGTTCAGATCAGACTCAGAACTAACTCCAAATCTCTGCGCATATGCTTCTTCTGAACTGAGTAGATTTTGTATTTGGAAGGTCTTTCATGCTAATGATACTGATGAGAACAGAGTAAATAAACTGCACAGTGTCACATCACATATGATTTAAAATACAGAGGTACTCTTCAGATTTGAAATTAGAAATCTAAATTCTGATCATTTAATGTAGTAGGATTAACAGTGAGAGCAGGATGTGGTGTACAATGAATTTTACATTGTGTTTAAAAAATATGGTATATTGGTCTTAATAGAATAAAAGACACGTACACAGACTACAGGTTTTTTTTTTTCCCATTTTAATCTTCTTCCTCTTCAAATATTGCCTTTACATAAAAAAATAAAAATAAAGGAAAAAAAAAAACAAATATATACATGCAAACATCTGCAATGAGATTGAGCATGAGATGTTTCAGCCTTGTTGTCTTCTGACGAAGTTGTAGCAAGCTGTAGCAAGCCTTCTCACCCTTGGCTTGATTATTGCCCCTGCTGTGATGTTGTAATCACCAGTTTTTAAGCTTACTGTTGTACAGTAGAGCAGTTTCAAAACTACAATATTGCAGGCTTTAAACTTCCAAATGAAACAGTTAGAGTTGTTTGCATTTTTATTTTTTATTTATTTATTTTTACTTTTTTTCCATCTCTTTTGCAGAGTCCAGAGAAAAATTCAGCTTTTGCTCCAAAGTGTGTGGATGTGTAGTTTATGTGTGTGTGCATGCTAGTTTTATGTGCATATATGCATTTGGCCAGTTGAAATCATTAGCTTCTCTTATTTGATGGAATGCTATTCAACATTGTCATGACTTAGAACTGAATTCACTTAACTGTGAATGAAGAAATAACTCTGACTTCAAAATTTTTAATCACTCTTTTTAGTCTGTCAAGCAGCCTGACGGATGTTCAATTACATAGTAATACCTATCTCAGAATAGGCTCGTTTCACACACCTTGAAGAAGTTTATTACATTCTTCTCTGTCCTACTTTAAATATTTCCATTCAATTGTAAGTGTATGATATCAGGTTAGAGTTAAACAAAATTACTGGCTTTCAATTTAGAGATGAACTACAGTGAAAATAGAACACTGTGGCAGTTTAAAGTGTTGCCCCTGAGACCAAGTCTTGAATAACTTGGAATGTCCATGCATCTCTAAATTTAAAATGAGTTAATTTAATGCGTGCTTAGGGATTTAGTCCTTGCCCTCTGGTCTCTGCTGTAACGTGTGACTGTGTGCAGAGGGTAATGAGGTTAGAAAGGGTAGAACAAGAGCCTGCCAGGAAACTCTCCTGAATGCAGGAGCTGAGGGCTGCAGGGCAGCAGCCGATGCATCTTTACTTAGTCGGCTGCTAGGGTATAAAGCATGCACGTGCTTTATTCTTGCAAGTGGTATCACAATGCTTACTTTCAGGGAGGTAAAATGTTGTCTTTATCTTGTTTAGATTACTGCATATTAGATTCCACTGATTGCCTATGGAGTACACTATTACATTTATATAGTCAGTGTCCCTTTTCAAAGACAGCAGACTTGAATCAATTAATGTCATCTGAGTTTGTCATCTAACATCTAAACCTTCTTCAACTTCCTTAAGAAATAGTGTGCATCAGTCCTCCTCCTCTCCTTCTCAAATCTGAATTCTGCTTCTGTCTTAAAAACTGAAGAATGTGCTATTCTTTATTACTCTGCACTTCTGTAGCACATCTGTAAATAGCTATTATGTTCTGAAAGAACTAAGTGATTATTTTTCTGTTGTCTGGTCTCTCCTAGGATCTGAGTGTACTCATGAAATGATATATGGAGTTGCTGAGGCAACATAATAATGGATGGTAAACTATTAAGCCATGTACATGCCACTAGTACTGCATTTCCATTTTAAATGGAGTATTTTAATACTCATAGAAATTAGAATGGGAAAGCACCTATTATGTCATTCAGTTCAACCTCATTCAGTTTATGACTACCTTGGTATATTTAGAATGTATATTTCCCATTACTTTGTTTTAGTCAAGCGAAGAGGCTTTCAGCACTTATCTGTGGAAATAAATCCAGAGCACAACAGGTCCCACTATTACAACATTTTTATTTTGTGCATCAGCCAAAATTTTCCTCTCTCTCACTTTCCATCCCCTATTTTTGTTTTCTTTTCTTTTAAAGCTTCATTTAAGAAGCATTTTTAACATGCTCATAAAGTCAATAAATGACGTAGTATTACACTTCACTCTTCAAAATTAAATTTTGAATTAGTTATTAATTAGATGGTAGACCAGTTGCCACGTGTGAGAGATGGTTAAGATTGCTCAGGAACTTGAAATGCATCCTACTTATTTAGCATGTAACCTAGGGTTACATATCTTGCTAGCTTGACCTGAAGTTTGATTTGAGCTTTTATGTTTTTGCTTGTATTTATTTTTAATACAGTCTTTCCAAAGTTGCTTTCTTTTTACAGCTTTTGTACAAATAAACTATCAGTGAAAATTATTGTTAGGTTTCTGATTAGTAGAATAATTTTTCTCTTAACTGTTTGAAATAATTGATACCTCTAGTCTTAAATACGTGTGAATAGAAAATTTCTAATTTACGTATTTTGTAAACACTCAGTTCTGTATTCAGATATAGTTTGTCTTTACATAGCCCAAAACAGGCTATACAATGTACTAAAAATTCTGTGTCTTTTGGGGATGCTACTAGGATTGTGAGGATGAGGAAAGTGAATACATTTAATTGTGCCCCATAAATAGCACTTACTGGAAATTCGCATAGCCATGATTTTTAGACACGAGATACTGTTCCAGTAAATAACTATTTCTTACAGAAAGACTTTGGGTGTTCGTAGGGAGGGCTTTGAAGTACACATTTCTAAATATTCTCTGACTATTTTACTGTACATTCAGTTACAACAGTTAGTGAGTTCCTTCTGCAGCAAGACTCTTTCTGTGACCAAATGCACCTGCTTTTGTAAGTTCTACTTTATTTAATTCCTAACTATGGGATACTGTAAAGATAAGGCCTCTGAAAGGATTATGCTGCCAAGAAATGAAAGGCTTTTCTGGAATAATATAAAATATTGGTTTACATTTCTCAAAATATTAGGGCATATCTATATTGAAAGATGAACAAACACTGTCCAATGTATGCTGCATTTTCTTCTGTAGGCTTTCCCAGATTTCACGTTTGAATCCTTGTTCCTAAAAATTTCAGTGCAGGCATGTAAAATTCAGAATTGTGTTGTTCCCCAGGGCTCCATTTTAGGGCCCGTTCTTTTCAATATTTTCATAAATAATTTGTATGTAGGACTAGAAGGTGTTTTGAGCAAGTTTGATGACAATCCTAAATTGGGAGATAAACTGTTGACTATGTTGAGGGTGGAGAGACCTTGCAGAGAGATCTAGACAAATCAGAGAGCTATCCAATCACCAACTATATTAAGTTTAATAACAGAAAGTATTGGGTTCTGCTTCTGGGAAGGGGCAGCTCTGACCATGCATACAGACTGGGAGATGAAACACTGGAGAGCAGCCCTGCTGAAAGGGATCTGGGGGTCTTGACCAACAGCAAGTTGAACATGACTCGGCATTGTGCCCAGGCAGCCAGGAAGGTCAACCATATCCTTGGGATGTATCAAGCATGGCATTTCTATCTGTTTGAGGAAAGTGCTTGTCATCTCTATGGTGCTCTGATATGGCTTCATCTCAAGTATTGTGTCCAATTTTGGGTGTCACAGTACAAAAAGGACATCAAACTACCAGAGTGTGTCCAAAGGAGGCCTACACTGCTGGTGAAGATCTGGAGGGGAAGGCATATGTGGAGCAGCTGAAGTCCCTTGGTTTGTACAGTCCAGAGCAGAGGAGGCTGAAGGGAGGCCTCACAGCAGCCTACAGCTCCTCACAGGGAGCAGAGCACCAAGTTGATGGATTTCAAGAAGCATCTAGACAATTCTCTCTGTAAATTCTCCTTTGTGAAGCCAGGAGTTGGACTGTATGATCTCATGGGTTCCATTGAACTCAGGATATATTATGAATCTATATTCTACTGCAAAGTCAAAACCAGCATCAGTTAAGTTGTTCTGCAGCAGAAAAGAAATAGTTATATAATGGGTGAAGAAAAATAGATAAGGAGCTGTTCCACATACCTTTGGAAACCAGTTATTTTCCCAGGCTTTTCCCTTTTTTCAAGAATGTTAGGCTGTTTAGATGCTGTTCCATAGGGCAACAGGCACTGAATATTGGTATGCTTTGCGTGCACTAGATAGTCTCAATAATGCATACTCAAATTCTAGACTGACTTTGAAACTCCTGAAAGAAGTTCTGATGTAACATATAAAAACATATAAAAGACTACCTTGTTAGTGTTAATTTGTACTGAGAGACAAAAGAAGCTACGTTACGATGAATTATCATACATGACATGTTGAAAAAATGATTAAAAGAGGATGATCATGAGGAAGCATTAGAGTCTTTGTTCCTCTTTTCCATGTCCTATGTATTGCCCTTCTTCTTAAGATTCTTTATTCAACAATATAGACTTGATTACAACAGAGTAGATTATGATTTTCTGTTTGAAAGGATATTTATGTTCATTATGCAGAGATCTTCATATGCTTCTGATTGCCTCCAGTGGTTAGGCATTTGAAGCTCCTGGATAGCTGCTAGTATAATCCACCTCTAATAAAAAAGTAGTTTATGCATATCTCAGGAAAGTTTAAGGCAGCTGTGAGCTATTCATCCTCTCTCCTCAGTAGAAGTCTGAATTTTCTCATTTAAATACAGTGCCTTTTTCCAGTTAACTTTACTTGGGAAAAAAATAAAATAAAAGACCAACCTAGCATGCACATGTGATGTGTGAGAGTTCTCGTGCACACACACATTTGCAAAATGTTTAATTGACTGTAGACATGTGGCAGGACAATCTCTTTTTCTTTAGTACAGTAATCCAGTTCCCTTTATATTGCGTGGATGTTCAAAATGGGGGATTGGTTTGTTTGTTTGTTTGTTTTTCTTGTGCAAAGTATGTGGGATATAGCCAACCTTTATATTTAGGTTCTGTTCTGAAGTTACACTGAATGTTTTATAATGTATGCTGGTTAATGATCTTTATATGCACATATAAATCTACTGGACTAACTGTTTATCCCCTTTAATGGAACTAAATTTAGAAAGAAGGAGGTCACAGGTACACGCAGATAGGGTTCAGGTAGCTGATAAGTACAGTGCTCAAATGCAGCCTCTGGATTTAGAAGTTTAGGCATCACAGACTGGCAGAACATTTAGCAAGGAGCATGTCTTATGCTCCTTCCTAACATTGTACACTGCTTGTTGCTAAAGCCAAGACAAATTTACTTGTTTGCATATACAGAACCGTTCCTTTTCTTTCTATTTCTCCTCTTAGTTTTTCTTTCCCAAGACTGAGAAAAAAAAGTACTAGCTGTGGTTATTTTCTATTGTAAGAACTGACATTAAGCTCAGCAGTTCATATTCTGTATCCTCATGAAACAAACATCAGATAAAACTGACTTTAAGTCCAACAGAGCAATGATTTGGTGTTGAAAGCAAGAGTATAAACAATAAACTTTGTAGCCATTGGCAATATGAGCTATTCAATCACTTTAAATCTAAGCAGGATAATCTGATGTATTTCAGTATTTGTCTTGCCTAAATGCCAGATTGATTGAAAATTCATACTGAGGAGCTGTCAGGGAGGGAAAATAAACAGGGGATGGAAGAGGGTTATTTATCTAGTTGTGTAAATTTTGAGGGAGAGAGGGAATGAGCAGGGATGAGAGGAGGGAGAAAGAATAGAAAACCTTTAGTTCCTTGAAATGATGCTGCTGTCTGAGAAAGAAAGGCGGATAAGAAGAGCATTGAAACAATGACTCCAGCAAACGGGAAATCTAGAAGGATAAGTCACCACAAGGGGAGTGAAATGTTTTGATGAGCATCTTAATGCTAAGACTGCTGCCTGAAGTTAAGTTCTGAAGGTTCTCTGATTGCTGTTGTAAATCCAGTAAGAATTAAATGGGTGTGAGCACTCTGTGTCTGCTTCTATAATATTTCTCTTGCTATGCACAAAGGGACACAAATCGTTTTACCAATAGAGATATTTCCAACCAAGAAACTACACCTTCCCACCTCAAATGTGTGAATCAGCCAGTACCCTGCACAGTCTGTCTTGTGCCTCTATGCTTTTTTAGTTCATTTTTTCAAAGGGGAATGTGAAATCTTTCAGAACTTGTCACGTATACGTATTTTTTCAGTTAGAAAGAAGAAAAACACTCTTGCCTGCAGGTATACAGAGCATGCTGAAAAGGTCAGATTTTTAGACTTTCTGCATAATTTAGAATCTAGGTAGATCGAAGGTCATTTTTTCTTTTAATATGAACTAGAAAACGAGAACTTAAAACTGAGTGTATATATTTCTATGGTCTTCCAGTGTCAGTGACTCCTTGATAAACTGCCTTATTTTGATGGCTTTTGTAGAAGAGTGAGTTTATAAATGATAAGTCTTGCAAACTAGAAGATAATCCTACAGATACAATTCTTTATTTTCTAGTAGACTAGATAGAAGTTATGAGTGTGAGAGAGATGCCTGTGTATACCACATACATCCCAGATATTTACTTAGTAGCCACATGACTCTAGACCCATCAGAGCCCAGCTTGTAAGGGGAAACCACTGTACAAGTTGGAAAGGAAAAAAACCAAAAACACCATTTTGGCCTCAGAGAATGGAAAGAAGTAGATGATCTGCTTACCTACAGAGTTCCACGTGAAAAATGGAAAACGTGTGCCACCAGTTTTCAGACTTTACCTGAAAACTAGTGAAGAGAAAAAAGGCAGTATTCAGAATGCGTATTTAAATAAACCCAAAGATATTTCAAGAGAGAAGGCCTACATCCCTGCTGCTATACAGAATACATACTGGTGTTTCTGTGTCACTCCACTCGCCTCCTTTATGAAACTGGCAGTGTCAGCCTTAGGACCCTGAAAGGTAGGCATCATAGGGATGAGTCAGAGAAACCCTACAGAAAACAAGGTAGGTACCAGTAAGTTTACATGCAAACATTTTAAAAGCATTACTCTTGAGACTTTTCTGTATCTAGCAGCTAAGATTTAATTCCAAGTGAAATAATAATAGCTCTTACTTGTATTTTAGCTAGATTATTACAGTAATATAGTATTTATAGTGATAAGGTATTAGATTTATATGTTCCCCTTTGACATTAACAAGTTTTTGAGTGCAAAAATATATGCTGTTGGAAGTGTGAAAACTTTAAGTGTACATCGCAGAAATCATAAGTGATTTTGCTTTGCATTAGCTCCTTCGAGCTTTTGCAGTACAAAATAATACAATATGCATGGTAAAGTAATACAGTTTTCATTAAACCAGGTTATTTGTGATGAGATGAGAAAAAGGTGCATGAAAGATCTAAGCAGGTGGCAAAACATTTGATCTTTATTGTTAAAGATAATGTATTATTGTTTAATTACTCCTTCCTAGCAGGTTTCAATGAATCTATTGTGAGACTGTTGGATCACACAAGATAGAACTTTGAGAGCTTTGCATTTCGGAGAGAAATATTACAGAAAATGGGGACAACTGATCCAAAGCTAGAGCTACTTTTGTAGCAGTAATTAACATTAGCTTAATCTGAAGTCTGCATGAACCTGGACAGAAACTTAGTGAAGTGCCAGGTGATTCTTGTATGAGAACAGATTTGCTATCCCCTCTGTACATCTTTTAAGCAGTCATTCTTCTATACTGTAAACAGTTCATAGTTCACAACTCATTTCTCATACCTCATTCTCTGAGTGTGTAAAGAGAGATGGCTCTCTGAATGATGGTGATGGTAATAGAAAAAAGTTCTCTTAATAGCTACTCTAGGGTATGAAATTAATTAGGCTACAGAGGGATTTCTTGGAGTCAGAAAAAGGATATTTGATGCATGCAAATCAAAATGTACCTATCCTTCTCTGAAGGATGATCAAATAGGAATGCATTGGTGGAATGGATTTTCACTGTATTCCTATATATTTCTACAATGTTCCAATTTCTCTATATTTCCAAAAGGTGGAATGCATTTAGCCTTGTGTGAGTTGAGTATTCACACTTCTGCCAAATTTAATGTAAGTCTTCCAGAGGTAACCTAGAAATTATTTTTCTTCTGCTGGGTGTACTTGAAAAGGTTGCAGAAGAGAGTGTAAGATCAGAGAACATACGTTCTTGTTATGTAAGCCATCAGAAACTAATGAGGCAAAGAAAGCAAAGGCAAGCAACGCAATCAGTAGCAAGTAAATTTAGGGAGAGCTTGAGTGTTCTTAGAGCCAGGAGAGTTCTCTCCCTCTGCTGTGTGACAGACCTGAAAATGTGGAGATGTGAATAGGTGTGTTAATGTTGTTATGCATTCAGGTAGCTATCAAAGTTCAGAACAGAGCTGTAAGTTCCTAGTGGTAGGTACTGAGATATAAAGGAGTAAATGAAGAAATACTGTGCAAATGTATCTGTAAATAGTATGGTTTCATAAAGCAAATTTTCTGGGTGTAATAAATAGCCTAACATTTCTCAAAGAAACATCAGAGTGTTCATTACAAAGTGGATGTTGTCTTCATTCTGAAGTTATAAGCAGTTTTAAAGAGCTGTCTTCTCTGTCTACCTATAGAAGTACATTTGGACATATGTTTAACTTTGCAGAATCATTTGATTAATTCAAGAAAAAGTCTACCAAGCTTTTTTTGCCTTTAAGTACTTGTTAGATCCCAGAGCTATGTGGTTGTTGACAAAATTCCAACTAAGTTTCATTGCTGTGTAATAAAACATCTCAGCTTAAAAATTGTTCACATGATTGATTTTACCAGCAAGGCATCTGACCATGTTCACTTCATAGGGTGTAGCTTTCTCACTTTCAGAATCCAGTCTGCTGTTGTGGCTAGTGAATTAGGTTGTTCCTAAAGTAATGTCTCCTATCTATTTCCATGTAAAGTACAACAGGTACAAAGAGCACAAAAATACTCTTTGATAGAGCAAATTCTCAGCCACAAAACAGTATTTTTCAACAGTTTTCACTAACATTAGTTTATACAGTTTCACCAGTGATGAACAAGAGGCTGAATACCACGCTCGTAAAAATCTTCGTGACTCTTCAGAACACAACTTACCTTTTATGTTGCAGTTGCCTCTGTTGAAACACATCCCCCACCATCTCACTGAGCTATCCATTGTTCGGTCTCCATAGACATTCAGCAAGCATCAGTGAATGTCAGTGAGTGCAATTCTTTCTGCATGGTTGAATTCTACACCTTTGTTTCATACGCACTTCCATGTCGGACAAAATTTTGTTAGAATTCCCCTCTGCTGTCATCTGTCACATGGCAATGACATGTAATGGAACATTGGCAGGAAGGTTTAACCCCTTTTTCAGTACCATCAACATCTGTTTCTGATGTTAGGGGCCAACATCATCAATAGGAGGCATTACTTTCAGAGCAGCTCTTATCCGGTCATTGGAGAAAATGAAGTGTTCACACTTGGGATGCATCTCTGAAAAACAAACAAACAACAATAACAACCAAACAAAAAAAAAAAACAGGAAAATATTAGTCTTCGTCAAAGGAGAGAGATTTCATTTTATATTTCCCAAAAAATATGAGGAAATTAAAATGTTTTAATTCCTTTTAATTTTTAAGTAGCACTTGATAAAAGCAAGCTGTGTTCCACTGCCATTCCACTCTCTTCTCTGTTTGGTTTTGTTTTTTTTTCCTGGTTAGAAGTCTTTGAATATGGGCTGTTTATAATAAATGCAAAGAGCAGTAAACATTCAATTTCCCACTAACAAATATGAATTTTTACTCTCACGTGTTTATTGTATACTTTTACTCAGTCAAGTTATCTTATTGGCCACATCTTTGAGAAATAATGGGATGGCAATTATGTTGTGCCCAAATTATCTGAGTCATATGTAACGTCTTGACCAAGGCTATGAGTCAGCATGAAAGAAATATATCCGTGAGTTTTCTCCTAGTTGTTTGATTGTTGCTCTCTTCAAAGAGGAGTTTTGTTTTAATTTGTTGAAGGTAAGGGAAGAGGGAAACAAGGACCAAACTGTCAGTTACAGCTGAGCTCCTGCTGTGCTCTGTCCCCATGATGCTTGATACTGCCTTGAAAATACACAAACAGGGAAAAAAGAAACACTGAGCCACACGAGAACTTAACTTGTATGCAGTGAAATTGAACTATTTAGGTAGTTGATTTTCTCAGAAAAGTTTTATTTTGATTATCTAGAATGTTTGTATGCTTAATTTTATTTTGGATTTTGTCTTTGGAGATGATTTTCCATAAAATTGAAGAAATAACATCTTATTAGACTATTTAGTCTAAACAAGCAGTAGTTTGAAATTATTATTCAACAGTAATGGATTCTCATTCATTAAAGGCAGCTAGTGATTTTTTTACAGTTAGACATCATTTACATTTGCATTTGAAGCCTTAAGAATTGTGCAGTAAATGTGACTGAGTAGTTTTCACTACTATCTTTTTATCATTTATAATCCAAAACAAGCAATGACTACTGATTTTTAAAGATAGCAGTTTTGAAGTTGCTGATAATTTGAATTAGCATGGGTGCAACTGAATCAGTCTTGAGGTCTGATGCATACCTTTGCTGCTATAAGATAAAAACCAGATGTCTTTATGCAAATATGTAATAAATAGGTTTCTTAAAAGAGAAAAGCCTAGGAAGGTACAAGCAAGATGAAAAATGGGTAATGAGGTCAAATACCTGATGACAAAAGAATTTTTATTTTGTTGGTGTCAATAAAGATGGAATTATGGAAATGTAATTTACTTATAAATACTTTTATGCATTTTTAATTATTTAGTAGAGCAGTTTTAGAAATTGTTTGTCACCTGGAAATCTGTACCTTGGAGCAACTCTTATGGGAGACACTGCATTTTTACCAGCGATGAACAAGAGTCTGCATGCTCTGCTCATAAAAATCTACACAAGTGGAGGTGAGTTGTTGGCACAGTCAGCACTGCTGGAATGTCTCACACAGCTCCTCACTGTACTCACATACTTTGTTTGGTTCAGTATCAGTGAATGTCAATGGATACCATTTTTTCCATATGAAGGAATTAAATACCTCATCTTTTCTTCATCTGCACTTTGATTTCAGACACCATTTTGTCAGAGTGCCCTTCTGCTGCCATCTGTCTCATGTTTTGGAATATTGGTGGGAAGGTTCAGTTCCTGCTGCCATATCACCAACATCTGACTATGACTTTGTGGGCCAAAGTAATAAAATAGGAGGCATTAATTTTGGAGAAGTCCTCATATATAGTCACAACATGAATGTTTTCAGGTGTGTTGTCTGATGATCACCTGTGTGTAGTCTGACCTTGCAAGGACTTGTGAAACTGCCTCAAGAGAATAGGAAAAAATAAACTATTTTCTAGGTTTCTTATTTATATTCTCCTTGAATAATACTTAAAAGAAAATTTTGGAAAGTATGTCTGAAATATAAAGAAAAGAGTAGCTACTATGATGAAACTGTCTGTGGTCTTTTATGGCTTTTTATTTTTATTTTTTTAAGATTGTTCTGTTCCCCGCGGTGTATCTGTGAAGTGCAGAAAGTGTTCACAGCAGATGATTATACTAAGGTACCAGAGCTAGTGAAGTGTGAGATAATCTTTTGAGTTGAGAATTAGTGTCTAAGGCAACCAAGTGAGAAACCAAAGGGGTGTTATTTCTTCAGTAAAGTTTAACATCTAAGATACACCTGAAACTGTAGCTCTTTATTACTCTTCAAGTCAATACTTTTGACCAGCTGCTTACATGCTAATAATGTTTCTGAGGAGAGGATATCTTTTTGACAAGAGACAGTGACTTTGCTACAAAATCCAATATTGGTTTTGAAGTCCAAATTTCTAATAGAATAGAATTTGCTAATACAGCAGTATAACTTTTACAGCATTGTTTTCTATACTCTCTGTGTACGGAATGCACTCATTCCCATATTTTCCTTGTAAAAATATCCAGATAAAAGGAAGGGGGAAGTGTGAAATTTTCAGTGGTTTTATTTTTATTTTTATTTTTGTTTGTTTCTAGATTGAATTTAAATTTTATTTATTTTTTATTTTTTTATTTTTTTTATCACTAAGGTTGGACATAACACCTTTAGTATAATGGAATTATGTGAAATCCAAGCCTCTTGACTGCTCTTAACTTATCCAGTGCCCATTAGTTTTACCATAAGCCTGTGATGATAGAAACGTAATTTGGTTCACTAGAAACGATGAAAACCTATTGTAGACTACTAAGGTAGTACTGATATCTAAGTCATGCCCAATAATTTATTTTTTTTTAAATAGGAAGTAATCTCAGAATGAGTTTTTTGTTTCTCTCTTGATTCATTGATATGAAACTGAAAAGCTGACAGTAAGAAGGATAGGGGATGAATTAGAATCATAGAATCATTTGAGTTGGAATGTCCCTTTAAAACTCATCCAGTTCGAGTGCTCTGCAATGATCAGAGACATCTACAGGTTGCCCAGCCCTGCCCAGCCTCACCTTGAATATCTCGAAGGGTGGGGCATCAACCTCCTCTCCAGGCAACCTGTTCCTATGTCTCAATAGCCTTATTGTAAAAAAAAAAAAAAAAAAACCCTTTCCTTATATCGAATCTATATCTCTGCTCCCTTGATTTCAAACCATTTCCCCTTGCCCTTTTGAACAAGTGGCAAAGGCTTGGAAAAAACTACCAAAAAAAAAAATCTTTTATGTCAGTTTATTTTCATATAATAGTTCATTCACTGTGGTTTGAGACCCTGCTACTCTCTTGTTGTGCTTTCCTTTGTGGTACACTATTATAATTGAATCAGCTAACCATCTTTCACAGAAGTGAGCTGTTGTACTTAAGCCTATTAAGATATGAAGAAATGCAACTTCACTTGGTTAACATTTCTTCTACATGATTCCTACAAAGCTTGTTAAAACTAGTGGAATTTCTTTTTATTTATTTATTTATTTATTTACTATTTTTTTAGGCATGTAGGAAGCTTCTGTTATGCAATGTGCCTATCTGGTTAAGTAAAGCAGACCTTTCCCACTTCATCATAAGAGAAGTATGTGTGGAGATGATGAAAGTGGAAGGAACCTGTCAGATTCTTTACAATTTGGGAAGAGAGAAGATGAAACCGGGGATTCTGATGCATCTGAGCTGTATCTCAGCATCTATTACTAAAAATAAATTCTAAGTAGGCTTTCACTGGGTAAGCTGTTATTGTACTGTATATGCTTATTTAGCACAAACAAACAAAATTGTAGCAGTAATATTTCTACAGAAAGAACACCTTAGTAAAGGATGACCACAGTCACAAATCATTTGCTTTTGCTTTTTATACTCAGGGAAAAGAGAGTCAGAGACTTTATTAAATCACTGTAAGTCTCTCTGAGAAGGACTTAAATGCTATACTGGGCAACTCTTAAGAGAGCTTAAATTTGCTTGTTGTTTTATTGTTTTTTTCATGTATCTAAGTATTTCTTCCTTTCTCTACTTCATGTAATGCTTCTAAAGTGTCTGAATGGCTTATTTTAGTATCAGTGAAATGACAGTCTAGATAGTAAAGCAATCAGATGTTGAAGTGTACTCATGAGTACACACATACTGGCCCTGCAGGGGTAGGTGGAAGTTTCATATACAAATAAAGTAAATGTATTTAGTTCACAATATGTAATTGGACTGCTGAGAAAATTTTTGTGTTGCACCCTGGTGCCCTTTAATGTATGCATACTGTGATGCTCATTTATTGTGCCATAGTCCTGTTGTATCTCTGAGGATTTTTCTGTGGCCTTCATCTGAAGATAAAGAAAAGCAGAATATGCAAAACAAATGTGATGGGAGATTTTAAAAATGACTAAGAAATAAATTAAGTAATCAGCATTTCACCTGCTGTACTAAGTGGATGCTGCTATTAGTAAGCACTAGAGGATAGGTTTTCGGTGTATAAAGACTCAGAATAGCAAAAAGTTTTGATAGTGATGAGATTTGTGTGTTTAATTCCCTGCATGCCTTACTGAGAATTAGGTAGTAGCTGTATGGGGCTTAAGATCAGCTAAAGCTGTCTACAGCTCAGAGTTTTCACAAAGTTGCCAATACTTTTTTGTTTGGCTTGTAAATCCACAGACACTCTGCTCTGTTATTATACATGCAAATTGACTCTAACTGGATCATTTTGCGTCAGTCTGAGCTGATGAGAAAAGCCCCACGCTAACCATATGTTATACTATCTTTGTAAAGGGAGGAACAGGATATTTTGTACCTTCTCATGGCTATCACTAGGTCCATAGTTTTTTTTTCCTAAACTGTTTTAAGGCACCCAAGGAGAACTGGCTTTATAATTCCTATTTCTGGAGATGATGTGGTTCTAGTCTAAAAACACTTTACAGTGGGAAGGAAGCAATCCATGCAACTGGAAAGAGCTAAAAAAAAAAAAAAACCCTCAAAACTAGAAATCCGTCATAAAACTAGTTTTTCCA
>VXAB01000289.1:47798-88403 GCA_013399175.1 Odontophorus gujanensis
GAGGAAGAAACTCATGGAACTGGAAAAAACAAAAAAAAAAAAAAAACCCTCAAAACTGGAAATCCGTCATAAAACTAGTTTTTCCAGATTTCATGAAAATTAAAAATTGGAATTTATTTCACTTATAATTTTCCTTCCTCAACTTAAATAAAGGAGAAACTTACCTATCAGATTTTTGTTTTTCAACATTCATGGTAAAGATCTGCTTATGTATTTTCAATAGTCTTTACTGGCTAGTTCTTTTTACTAAGTGTTTCCTGTGGTTTCCTCCTATAAAACTTTGACCAAGTTGTACCCATTCAAAAGTAGTCCTTGCAGGTTTTCTGTCTTTTTTTTTTTTTTTCAATCACGTTGTTTTCTTGATTTTCTGGTTCTTAAATAAAATCATACTATTATTACATGATTAGAGATTTCCTTTATTTGTTTGCTTAAAAATATCTAGATGACTTACCTTATTTTAATTTTTGCGGGGGAAAATAAGGAAAAAGTTGCTATGCCAGCTTTAACAAGCTGAAGGTTATAAAGACTGTACTTGAGGATAATAGCAGTTTGTCTATTACTTCCTGCTCTTCAGATCAGAGTCAACATTTTTGTATCAGATCTATGACTACTTGAAGATATTAGATACCATTTTAAATATGCATACTTGAATATACTGCACAGTTTCCTATTTTTTGAGTCATATAATATTTGTCTAATAACTCTTAGACCACATTTGACAGTTCGACAAGGGTCTCAGACAAATCCACATTAGAGTAATTAGGTGGATTTTGTCCCCAGATAAGAAAGATGCTGCATTACTTTATCATCCAGTAAAAATGAGATAAACATTCTAAGATAGGGAGGAGATTTAGTTAGAGCTAAAGTCTTCTAGACACATCAAAGTCAGTCAACAAAAGCCACAAATCTGTAAGATATCAGACTTCACTGAATTGCTGTTGATTGGAAATAGGACTTAGGAAGCCTACTCAATGAAGAAGTTAGCCTTATTGGTTCATGGGCAGATGATGATTTCTGTCAATTCTGTTGCCACTTAACAATTCTTCTTAAATCAAAGTATTACAGTGATTCCTCATGTGCCCTAGACTTCAAGGAGCATGCAGGCAAGCAGTCAACCAAAAAGGTTGAGTTCAGGGAGAAAAAAAGAATCTGAACAGGAGGAACAGTGTGATTGCAAATCTTGTTTATTGGATTGAAACAATTTATTATATAAAATAACAAGCTGTAAACAATGCACTATTGCTGCTCTGAAAGTAATGCCTCCTATTTTATTATGTTGACCCATGACATCAGAGGTGGATATTGGTGGTATGGCAGTAGAGGCTGAACTGTCCCACCAGAATTCCATTTTGTTGCCATGTGGTAGGTGGCAACAGAGGGGTAGTCTGACAAAATGACACCCAACATGGAAGTGCCTGTGAAGAAAAGGCGTGGAACTGTAGAATGTAGAAAAAAAATGCACCCATTGACATTCCCTGATGCTTGCTGGACATCTGTGGTGACCAAACAGTGGATGTGAGCACCGTGAGGCAATAGGCGGTGTGCTTCAGCAGTGACAACAGCAACAGTGAATCATCCTCACCGAAACATATTTTTACAAGTGCAGCACACAGGCTCTTGTTCATAGCTAGCTAGAGAAAATGGGTAGCTAATGGTGGTGATTGTGTTGAAAAATGCTGTTTTATACTGTAGAATTTTCTCTCTCAAGCAATGTCACTGCTGTTTGTATGTGTTGTAATTTCTACAGAAATAATTAGTAAGCATTATTTTTAGAGCTGCCTATGTAACAGACACTGTTTCTCAGATGTCTGGCATTTGGGGGACATGGCATTTACTGCATGGTGTAAAACAGGTGTTTTGTTTTGTTTTGTTTTGTTTTGTTTTCCTAAAAATGTCCCATTACGCTATTTTCCTCATTTTTTTCTGGCCTTGATTTCATTTCATTTGTTTCTTATTAGGCTATTGTGTTGTCACTTGAGTTTCCAGGAACTGATGAATTGTTAGCAACTGTCAGGAAATCTCGCTAAGAGCTAGAGAAAGTGAAAGGAAAAATGAGGTGGGTTTCCAGTATTCAGAGCTCTTTAGTTTGTTGACCCGCAAGTTCCGTAAGTGTTAATTTGACAAGTTCAGTATAATGTGCTTGGGAATTAATTGAGTCCTGCACTGTTGATAATAATCTGACTGCTGAATTCTAACAAAGCAAGTATATGGTGACCAGTATTAGAAGGGGAAGAGTACTAATTTGTTCAAAAAGTGTGAATAAGACTGTATATTTAAGAAGATCCCTGTCAGCTTTCTTTCCTTTGCCAGGAAGTTAGTTTGCACAACTACAGATGCATTTACTAAAATATAAGATCTTTTAAAACTATAAATGATAACACAAATGGTTGATGATTGGAAGAGTAACATGGTTATAACATTTATGTGATTGAGAATTTACTTATGTGAGAATTTAAGTCAAATAATCACATTAACTAACATCAGTGTATCGTTGAAGAACTTTATGACCTGAGTACTTCAACACCAGTTATCCCTTAGGGAAATAAACTTTGCAGGAGGTTTCTTACACAAACTTCTCTGTAACTTTTTTTCAAGAAAATGGGCTTGGGCTCATAACATTAGACTGTCCACATTACAGATAAATTCAGTGATTACCATGATGGTTGTTTTACTCATGCTTGTTTTTGCTTCTGCAGATGCTATTTACTAGTATATATTTATTTCTTCATATTCAATCAAAACAGAAATAATTATTCTTTTCTAAAAACTGATCAGAACATTTGTGTTAATTTATGTAAAAAATAAAATCCAGATCCATTGAACTCCATTAAACTAAGGCTTTATTTAATTTTAAAAATATGAAATTCATTAATTTTACTACAGATTTCCTTGTCAGCTCTATTGATGAAAAATAGGCTTTCACTTTTTCTTTCAAATTCTTCTATTCAATAACAAAAGCAGAATTAAAAATGTGAAGATGATTTCAACAGTTGGAGTAAATGCTTGCGTGAGGTTGTTTTTTTTGTTTTTTTTTGTTTTTTTTTTTTCACATTGATGTGGTTGTCTGTATTGAAGCCCCAGGGGATGAAACTCAGTGAAAAAAGAAACTGTTATTTGGGAAACACAATTTGAATTTTGAAGATAATGCGTAATAAGCGTGTTCAGGTAATGAGCGGACTTTAGACATTATGTAGCATTTTGAGAGTTATTAATGATGGTGTCATTCCTAGAATAATCATAAATATTTAGATCCCTTGGTGAGTTTAATCAATGAAAATATAGCTTCATAGTTTATTTGCTGCCCCCGTGTATGGGAACTGCTGAATCATGGCCTGAACCACTGATTGGTCACCTGAGGTGAGCACCGAGTCAGCCATGGGGGCACAGGTGGAGGTGATAATACCTGTGTGATTGGAAGGGGTGGAGCCTGGCTCCAACTCTCCCCAAACCCCATTTAAGGGCTGACCACCACCAGGAAAGGATCTCTTCTTGGAAATCCCTCCTATGTGGAGTCTACTGTGAGCCTTTGTCATCTTAAAGGTGAGCCATCTTCCTTTTTGTGTTATTTGTGTACTATCTATATAGACCTATTCAAATATACCATCATCTATACTATTCTTTGAGTCTCGTGTCTGGGACGTCTCAAACACACATTTTTTCAGCTTTCAGACCAACTCTTCTTCAGTGCTGTTGAAGTCACCTCTTCTGAGCTGATTTCTTAATTTAATTAGCATTTTATTATGGAATATGGGATTAATTTAAATTCATAATTTAAGCTGCTTAAATAACCTCGTATACCTGATTAAATGAATTACACTGAGTACCTTTGATAAAATAAATAACAGATGCCTCTATGTAAAGTTAGCTAATCCTTGTAATTAATGTTCTGTTAGAATTCCTACTTAAATATTTAATATTTCTTTTGCGTTAAAAAAGTACTAGTTCATATGGCATTTACTTAAATATTCTGTAGTAGAGTACCTTCTAGAAAAAACGTTGTTAGACATTAAGTGTGAATGTTTCCAATCTACTATTCTTTTACTTCTTAGAAGATTTGTTATAAAGTGATCATATCTATTGCATTGAGAACAGAGATTTTCAACTTCTTATATTACAGTTCAAATCGACAAATCTTAAAATAGTTTTAGAAAGTTAGTTACTTTTCTGAAAGTTGTACATTGAAAACAAAACTAATAAAAGAAATAGCAAACATCCACTCCCCTACATTGTGTCAGAAAATTCAGAAATACTTAAATTTCATATACCTTTATAATTTAATTCAGGGTCTGATACCTAGCAATAGTTTGATACTAGCACTGTGTTCTGAAAAATGATGAACTGATGGTTAAGGGAGAGATTTAGGACAATATTTGAATACATGCACAATTTTGAACACGTGAATACCTATAAACTACATTTGTTAATACATTGTTCACACTAGTAAATTTACGAGTATAATTTACATGAGAATAGTAGCTACTTGGATATGAGAACTATAGGACCAATTTCTTAATGTTGAAAAGTAAAGTTATTTTGGGATTAAATTTGAACTTTCAGTGCCTACATTTATTTTTGATAAATAATCAAATGACTTTGAACAAATTAAAATCACCTGAGATTAAACCAGAACTCTCCTTTCCAAATGATGGCAATATATGACTTGTGAATCACAGTGCATTGGATACTTCTCAATTTTTTTTGTCATTTTAAAAAATGGTATGTATGTTTGGAAGGACTCCCTCTTCAATATGTGATGTGACTGTTTCACAGGTGAGAATGGTTTAATAGTACACGTGTTCCCATAGTTGCTGTCTTCTAACCTACCAAATATTTTGTGCACTCTTTTTCAGTTCTGTAATGGGTTTTTCATCTGATTTGTTTGTATGGGTTTATGTTAGGAAAGAAAAATGGAATTTGTAAGTTGTCTGTGGTGTGCTGGTAGTTGAACCCATTTTAGCAGGTAGGGTCATTTAATGTGAAAGAGAGTAAAAATAAATAGAAAGAAAAGCATTGTAGTTCCTGATTAAAGGAGGCAATTTCTATCACTGTAGGCATGTCAGTTCTTGGTCCTTTCCTACTGTTTTAAACTCTTAAGCTGTGTAAGCTTCTTTTCTAAGATATGCTTCGTAGTCTGTTGCTGTAGCTGTTTGTTATTCCAGATTACCTTTGAGGAAATCGTGTATTGACCTTGAACTGACTAAGACGTTCTCATTAGTACAAAGAGCATGTTCCTTGCTCTGTTTTCTGCATAATGATAGTGTAAAATGTGAAAACCCTTGGGATGTTGAGTGGACAAGGCTGTATACTTCGGCAGTTTACCTTTCTCATCATGAAGTTGATCAGTGAGCTGTAACGGAGAGAGAGGAAGGACAGGAGCATGAGAGAGAAAATCCACTTACTCAGAGCAGTGTGGATACACATTGATTTAACACAACAGTAAGAACTTTTAAGAGGCGCTATACAACAAAACAATAGATTTTCCATTTTATTACGGTATGAAGAGAAAAAAAAAACCATAAAAAATAGTTGTATATATTAAATTAGATAGCTGAGAGAGAAAAGTATATTTAACAAGGAGAAAAAATATTGTCTGTTTTTGAAAGAAGCAGAAGTAAATATATGGAAATCGGTTCTATTCTCCAGCCCTATGAGCTTTCACAGAAAATACCATTATATCAGTAAAAGACAGAAAGTATGTTTTATATAAACATGTGAATTTTCCAAGGATGAAGAAATCATAGAATGTACATGAGGTTAGATACTGCTTTTTTTCTTTTTTTTTTCCTTTATCCTTGAGCACGCTGGAAATTATTCAGTTGGAATGTCTGCAACTGTGGAAGGCAAAATATTAATTTCACCTATCCACTCTTAATTAGAAAGGTAGTTTGAGTGTTCTACACTGTATTGCATTTTTGATTAATGTATTTTGGGAAATACCTTATTCCTTTGTTGAGCCTTGATTTCTTGCAGCACTATGGGCAAAGTCCTTTTCCACCCTGAGTTTCGACTTCAGTTTCACATAATCAGCTAGCTATTGAAAGCACATATGCCTGGAGAATCCTGTCATAAAACCATCTGCACACTTAATCTGCCTAGATTCTGATACTCACTCAATTGCCCCCTGGCACATCTTTGGCATGGCTTCTTATTTGCCAGCACTTACTCTTTGTCTGGAAGGTGCTGATGGTTTAAAGATCTGTAGCTCTGTAGAAGAAGGATATTCACAGCTGAGTGTTCCCATGAGTCTTGCAGAATAAAGCCTGCAAATCCTTTTTGCTGCCTAAGTCTTGCAAGATTTGTTTTGCTGCAAAATACTTATGCTATAGTTATGCTGGGTGGAGGAACAAAACTGAGAGTATCTAATAAGACTGCTAGCACTAATAACGCTGCAGAATTTGTTCAGCCACTAGTTGCACTATATTTAAAATGCCCATATCAGAAATTCACCAGTGTAATGCAAGGATGTTTTGGATTAGGGTCTTAATGTGTAAAGTATGTTGACATTAAAAGTTTCAGTTTTAAAAAAACAGTATGAGTTCTATGAAAAGTGGTTATATAGAAACCTTTTAGTATGTCAACAAAGATCCCAGATTTTACCATAAACACTCTTGTTATCTCTGGAGATTTTCATTTGCCTTGTTCATGTTTACTATACTCCATCAAGAGTTGAAAAAGAATTCTTAAAGCAAGACTCTGCTGATGTTTTCTCATTTTAATGCTATTTCTGCAAACCTAATTCATTAGTGGCCAGATAATGTTCTAGATGGATTAGTTTACCATAGGTTATGTTTTCTGGTATCTTTATCAATGGGTTAACTTGTTTAGTTAGGGATATATAACCCACAAGCAAACCATGTTAAATCCGTTTCTTGAAGTGCTGGAAAGAAAGCATGAATTTACTTGTGTTAGGCAAGTTATCCAGACAAAATTTTAATATTCAACAGAACTGATGAATGTGGAAACATATTTAATTACATGAACTTAAGTTTATTAATGACATAGAAACATAGAGAAGGCAAATTGGGGAGCACCTGTGTCAACTGCTTTCCAATTTCAATATAGTGTCCTTAATTGAAGTGTCAGTGTCACTTAGTGCCTTAAAAGGATGTCTTCACTCTAGTTAATGACAGTCAAAAAGGTAATTAAAATGGACTCAGCTTCTTTCTATCTTTGAATTTTGTTATATTTTAATTATTTCATTTCTTCTTTCTGTGAAATTATTTGTATCTGCTTAAGCAGCTTTACTATAAAGGAAAGAACAGAAATAGGCCAATGCATATTTAATTTTGACCTATAGCCTCCTTCATGGGTTTTAAATCTCTTATGCTTTCAAATTAATGGTAATTTATCTGAATAAAGAATTGTATTAAATATGCCAGCAGTGCAGTTGTGACTAATCAAAGTAAAATATCAATTCTACAAAACTGAGGTTCCTGATTTTGTGCCTCTATTTATATCAACATGTTTATATTCAGATACTTGCACAGACCTCTGTTAACATAAAGTGTATCTAATTAGATATACCCTGAAATCAACCGGGTGTCCAATGTCTACCACCCCTTTTTCTAACACATCTTTTCTCTTTTCGTTCAAAATGAGTCAGTGAAACATTTCTGCTGAATGAGGTAGAATCTACAAGCAATTAGTCCTGAAACAGATCCAAGGATAAATTTGGTTGACCAGATTTGATGATAAACCAGGCTTTTGAAACACCTTAGTTAAAACATGGCAGTTGTAAAACTAAAAAACTTAAGAAATGAAATCAAGTTAGACAGGTGTTTAGAATGGAAACATCTACAGTTGTCTCTTCTTAGAATATTTATTCACAATTGGAACACCCGAGGTAGTTTCATCAGTTCTTTTTTCTAAGGTTGTTGCATTGGCTGAACTATAAGGACCATTATAATGTAATACCTCATTTTATTTGCTTTGAACTGAGGTTTGAATTCTCTGAGGCAAAAGCATCTTTTTGTTCTTGTGAAGTCTGTGAGTACAGTTATTGATGGTTGAATATCACCAACAAATCATTGAAATGATGTTCTGCTGCAAGTAAATTAGCTTTGTGATTGAGCTAAACTCATTTAGTTTAGAAGTTCTGTTGCAGACTAATAGCATATTCCTCTCACCCAGTCATCCAGTTTTGTACTGCTCCAAGATAGTTATTCTTTAATATAGAAAACTGTTTTTGGACTTAAGATTTTTCTTAAGCAGATAGGTAGTCTATGGATGGCAACAAAAATCAGACTGGAACTTGAGACTGAAATAAAAACGTTGCTAAAATGAACAGCTAAGTAGTGTGATGGCTTTGGCTCTGTTGAGAATTTTGTTTCATAATGAAATTTGTAAAGGTAGCAGAAACATAGTGATGTCACAGCAAGATTGTAAATTTGAAATAATCATAATATTTTTTCTTCTAAGTGCTGTTCAATTGGTATTTGATTAATTTTCTAGTGCAGTATTGATAGATTAATTTGTTTTCCTGTGCATTGTTCTTTGCATCTTAGTCTTTTAAGTGCATACTACAGTATAAATGTATTTCTTTCACTAAGAGAACTATAGAGATAAATGCTGAACAATATGAATTATTTAATTTGATCTAGAATGCTATTCCACTGTGATTAAAATGCTATAACTTTAGCAATGATCTAAAGGAGTTGAAAGCTGCTGTTTCTGTGAGATTAAGCACTTGCAAGCTCTTTTTTAATTTTCTTTCTCCAAATGATGATAGAATTTTCTGTATATGAGTGAGCAACAATGACGTAGTTGGTGCTATTATTTCCATGGACAAGAAATATAAAACCTATTTCATTTTGTTTTATCTAAGGATATATGATCATACAATTTTGAGCTTTAGAATTAATATTTTCTAAAAATAAGCAACAATACCAAGTGAAGGATGGTAAACGAGGAGATGAATTGCAGTGTTTCAGTGAGTTTCTTATAAGCCATGCATAACATCACCCTTTAGAACGATATCTAGTCCTGAGAGACCAGATTATTCAAGTATTTGTGTGCTGGGAAAAATGGAGAAGTGGAGGCAACTTTAGGGAGATCCATCTTTGCTAAGAAAATAACCCAATGAATTCTCTAGTTTGGTTCTGTACAGTTCTAGCTGGTAAGAACACATTGTTATGAAACCAAGGTATTTATTATAGAGGACTAACACCTCTTACATTTGTTTTCAATTTTCTCCAACTCCCTTGACCTGGAGTATTGATCATCTGATTTGTGAAAATAAGGGTATCAGGTACTTGTGTAAAGATGATACTTCTTGATATTTCCTTGATGTTTATCAGCAAAATGTGTATCTGTATTCAAAAAGTCCTGTTTTGTTATTGCCTGGAGTTGGAAAACTGGTTAGTTTGGAAATCACTGATAGAACTGTGGAAAAATAAATGCTCTGATTAGCATCCACGTTCTCACCAGCATTGTCAAGAGTTGGCATTTTGCTGCCAAAAAAATAAAACATTTTTCACTGATGTGATGTTTTCAGTTCAGTGTTGAAATATGAGAGTCTTCTCTGCAAGTGACAAAATTTGACTTCATGTTCTATAGAAAAAACATTTTTAATCTTTCTTAAAACTAATCTAATCCTCATAGAAGATTTTTCTTCTTTACAGCCTCCAGTAAACATTGAAAAAAACTTTCTTTTAAGTGAATCTTTAATTTTTGTTCACAAATTTGTTTTGATTATTTTTGACCATTTTCACATTTTATTCTCCAGAGACTGTGCATTGGAGATAGTGGTGTATAGCATCAAGTAAACTGTTGAGATAAACAATAAAATTTTGAATTAGCTGGGAATTACCTAAAAATGTAATATTTACTATCATATTTAAGCAATGTTTAAGCACATTAAGTAGATTAAGACCAGAATGCTGGAGCAGAGGGGATGCTCAGTTCTGATGATTAATAATAGCTTTACAATTGGTCTGTCACTTATTACCCTGATATTATCTGAAAGGAAGGAGATAAGATTGTGTCATATTAATGACCTAAATTATACTTTTCTTTAAACATGGATGATGAAAGTAGAAAGTAAATACACATTCTCTTAACTATTTTATTGTATAGAATATGAATTAGAATGTTCATGTTATGAATACTAGAAAACTTCTGGTTTTGAGGACGATACGTTGAAAAGGTTAAAGTTGGGAAACTGAAGCAAAGAGCTGAAGAGTTAGGAGAGAAAAGTTTGTTCCATTTTTCTGCTGAAAGAGAATGTGTTTGGTTTATCTTCACATTTTGACGTCACAAAGACAAGGAATGAGGTTTGTCTCTTTCAATTCTGACTGATTAGAAAGATTTATGCTAGAGGTTATGGAAGAAAACTTCTCACTGGGCCTTGGCAGTATGTGAAGTCTTTCTTGTGTTTAAAATAATTAAGTTTCTCAGAGGGATAAATTCTAGTAAATAAGTGACTTGTCAATGGCTTTAAAAAGTACTGGATGGGCAGTGACAGGACCTGGATCTCCTGGCTCCCAGTCCGAATATTTCATTTGAGTTTTAGCATATAAAATAAAAAAAGAAAAAATCCTGCGAATGCATGTGTCGCATTTAACCATAGCTTTTGTACATCTACAGAATGACCCTTATGTATGCTCTTTTGTAATAGCAAAATGTTCCAAATAGTAACAGGAGTTTTGAGTTGTATATCACGTTTCATCTGGATATCGGCAACTCTCATACACATTAGAGAACTGCCCCTCTTCTGTGTGCTGTGGGGTTCTGAATTATGCAGGTGGGCAAATAAGGGAACACAGTGCTGAGTATATGGTAAAAGTTCTCAATAGATGATAGAGGAAAGCTGATGAGGGAAAAAAAAATCGAACTCTTTGCTGAGCCATAGTGACAGAACTTTGCTTCCTTTCTGAAAAAGATGAAGAGAAAAACATCTGTGTTATTTGGAGACTCGGTAGATATGTAGAAAGTAATAATGAGTGAGGAGATCTTTAGCAGGCAAACTATGCCCAGTCATTTCTCTGAAGATATTAGAGAGGCACAGTTGATGAATCTGTTGTGCTGTACTGTCTGGAAGAATTTAAAGTATGGAATGGCAGTCATTTGTATCCCTTGTGAGAATGCAGCCCCTTTTGCAGCTTTCAGATGATCATTTTTTAATTTTTCTTACTGCTCTGTTTTCTTTTCACTTAATTTTCTATTAACTTTAAGTTTTCCAGCCTTGCAAACATATTTGTAAATCAGCAGAATTAATGCTGGCTCAGAGAAAAGGCTTCCTTGAACTTGGATACGAACAAGTCAGTATTCTGACACAGATCATTTTTAAGGTTGCTGTCTATAAAATATGAATCTTACCTCTGTAGTAGAGGGGAAAAAAAGGTCTGAAACAGGTTTTCCAGACATCAGAAGAGGATAATCTGTTGATGTCTGTGGAACTCAGTCTCTGATTTGTGTTATTGGTGTCCCTGCTTTGACTCTTCTATATTATAGATCCGAATGTAGTACTTTGGGGAATAGAAGAAGGGCATGGAATCATGAGGAAATCAGAGCCTGTTTACTAAAGAGCATGTTTACTAAAAACTGTATGTTTTCATAAGTTGATTATTACCACTGGAACTTTAGGATGATGAGACAGAGAATTATGTAAACACTGATCTCCAATAAGACAGGTGAAACACTTTTCTGTAGCTTTAACTAGTCTTTTGTATTTTGCTGAGATGGATTGCTAAGAACTGTTCAAATTACCACTTGCATGAGGAATACTTCTCCAGCAAACCAAGAAGCATGACATACCATTCCTCTGGCGTACTTAAGAGTGTGTGGTTTGCCTGAGTTGTGTTGATATGAATCTGATTTTCAGTTTGCAAGAGTTTTCATGCTTGGGCTGACATTTGCTTCTGAATAGATCACACTCCAGTAAAAGGAAAGGAAGGGCAATTTCAGCAGCTATTTAAAAAACATAGATAACAATAAATAAAGTACAAGCCACGGTGTTTTTCATTGTTTTCCAGAGACTTGAGAATATTTTTATTTTTTGTTTGTTTTGTTTTTGAGAACTCTGTTTAGTGATAAAAGAATTTTAGTGTTACGGACAAAAGAAATAGCGAAATATTATCCAGATCCATAGTAGTGTTAAAATGTCTTTATTAACTATTTGCTCACATGAGGCCATCGAGATTTGACTTCCAGTGTCATTTACTTGATAGGCTGTGTTTTATAAAAAGATGTGCAGCTGTGTATGACACTTGAAAGGTTAATAACAGGTACACAGTATTTAGCAGCAGAAAAACAAAATATTTGTTTCCTTTATAATATTAATGGAGTTCTTTTTTTCTTAACAAAGCATCAGGGAGCATATATTCACAATATGTGTTACTGAAGCTTACATTTCCCATTAGTTATTCAGTAACTGAGTTTCTTTCAACATCAGACATAAAAGTGAAGGGCTTTTTGTTTTTGCATTAATTGCAGTCTTTGTGATAAAGTGCTGTTTGTTCCTGTGACTGATAGAACAATCAGCACTAGGGTATGTATATGACTATTCCCTTAGGGTTCCCTTCAAAGACCATAAATGAGGCAGATTTTCATATGCATGAAGAATTGGTTTAGTACTCTATGACACACTGTTTGATAAACACTTCTGAGACATGCCTTATAGTATGCTACATACAAACCAAATAGTATGTCTTGTTAAATCAGAATTACTTTTTAAAATAAAAAAAAATTCACCAGCACATCATAATAGATCATTCTAACCTCAGTTTTAGAGCTTCTGCAGGTTGATATATTCTGATTGTTTCGTATTCATAGATGTGATACAAAATTTCTTTTAAACTCACAGATGAGCATACTGTAGATCACATTTCTATACCCTTGCTTCATTGTGCGTTGATACCAGAAAGGAGCCAAACCCGGCATCACTAGCCAACGCCCCCTATGACACAATGTCAGAAACACTTGCCTGGTAGCAATTGCTTTGAAAATGAGTATTTGTGGTTATAACTAAATTCTGTGTATTTACCACTTTGATAATCGACTTGAACTTTGCACACAGAATACCATTAATAACAGAATGTAGATATTCAATACATAGTGAGTTGGACTTACACCAGCACTTCTACAGCTGCTCTTATTCATCTCTTACAAAATGTTGATAGATGTTAGTAGTGCAATAGTATGTAGGAATTGCAGTTAGCTCTGAAACAAATTACATGGGGTTATGTTAATCAAAAAATAAACTAACTATCAGCTGTAATTTGCCGTTATAACATTTTCAGGACTCTTAGAAAAATCATAGGGGAATTTGCAGTTAAAAAAAACCAACTGAGATTACCAATTTAGCTTCTTAAATCAGATTTAATTATGGAACTAATGCAAAGTGCATGAAGTGAGGAGTGGAAAATGTCAGTAAGCTGAGAAAGTTCAGTCTCTACTCACATACCACCAGTATACACGTCCAATGTTGTGGGCTAATATAATAAAGTATGAGGCATTGCTTTTGGAGCAGTGCTCAGAAAATATGTAATATAGTTAACGTGTATAAAGTTTAAAAATATATCAATTTTGAATACTTTTTCTTTTTTACTAAAATGTGTATGCAGAACAATAACAATTGCTCTTTTGCAAAAATTTAGTGGGATATGTGACAGTGTTTTTGTGAAACTAATGCATCATTCTGGTTTGGTGTCAGTTGTTGCTATTCTTAGTGAGCTCTCAAGGTGTTCATTAGAGATATTTGGAATTTTACTCTTCTTGTACTTTATCCTTCAATATTTTTGTAGTTAAAAAAAAAGTACATATTGCCAAAAAGTGATGTCATGAATAAGGCATAAATGTGAGGTGAGAGTTACTTCTCTCTGGTTAAGAGAGGTCTTGAAAAGTTTGATTAGGAGACATGAACAAATTTTTAATTGTCTCTACACATTCCATTTGAAAATGTATGAGTAATGCATTTGTGTTGGCTAAAAACAGACTTGCAAATTAAAAAAAAGATTTCTTTCACAGTGATGAAACTTATTTTTCCTTTTTCATAGTGGAAAGCACGGCTGCATATTTCTTGCTGTTCACAGGACTGCATTTAGCCAGTGTATCAAAATCCATAAAATTATTTGCAGTAACTTGAGTTAGCACTTCACTGCACCCTGTGCCCTGGTTTCAGCCCAGATCATGTTAATAGTCCACTGGTATTTGGTTGGTGTTGAGGGGCCAGGCTGGGCTGTTCAGCTGGACAGAGCTGCTGCCATGATGGTGAGTTGCACGTGTCCTGAGGGCCTTGGGTCAGATATCTCTGTTGTAGAGCAATGGTATATCAGTTAAATGTCCTTTATTAAAAACTGTCTCTAGCATCAGTTTTCACCCTTTTGTCCTTCTCATAGAAGTGCTTTTATTTTGTGGACCTTGGTTCAGTGTTTGTAAATGATAAATTTTTTAATAAAACTTGACACCTTCTTTTTTTGAAGATGTGACCAAAGTGTCTTGCTGATATACTGATTGACATTTTGTGTGGAAATTTTTGAGACTGTGGTCTTGTTTCATTAGGCTTTTGTCATTTTCTTCTCTGCTCCTGCCATGTACCGTATTGTCCCTAAGGAAGAGTTTGATTCATGCCACTTCTGTTGTTGTTATCTCCACCATTCTCTGGAACACTTTCAGTGCCAAAGGGATCCTACCCTTAAGGAGGTGATTTTCAAATAATGCTGAAATCATCTGGTTTTGCCAGTATTTATGTATTTGTGAGTACGCTATGTTCACTGATTACCTAGAGTCCATAGATGAGGGATTTGGAGCTTTGAGGTAATCCTGTTACCAGTACTGCTTCTTCGGTTGAACCTAGGGTTCTGTAAATTTGTGAAGTGATTCAGTATTTTCTTTTACATTCCAGTTGCTGAGCTAATTCATCCTGGTAGTCCTTCTATCTTTTTAACACTTCTAAACTATGCTATACTGTGGAGCTCTTTATTTGCTTTAGATCTTGTTAATCACAAAAAGCATGATCCTCAGTATATCTCAATCTAGTGGTTTTGCATTTAAACGTGTCAAAGCACACTATGCTTGTCTGTCCCTCCTTAATTTTCTCTACTGTGACATATCCTGTGATTAAACTCCACTGATATTAGGTTCTCTTCTCATTTAAAAAATCCATTCATTCTTGATTTTTTTTTAAGAATTTAACTTAGAAAAAGTATGTATTTGACATCTTAAGCTTTGTACCAGAATTTTACACCAAGTTCTTCTTTTCGTTCTTTGAAGGAGAGGACATCCAGTTCAATGTGCATAGCAGCCCCTATTCTATGGCACAGCAGTCTGAATGAGTTTATATGGCTGGATATCAGGACTGGCATTGTGCTTAGACAGACAAATTCATAACAAGAGGCCTGACAATGAGGGTCCATTTTGCCTCATTTCTAAGTTCTTGATAAAACTGTCAAGATAGGTCCCAAGGGCCTATAAGAAACCCATAGACTAGGTAAAATATGAGCCACTAATGACTACTTACTGATTGTCGGTGTGATTCCTTTGTTATTTATTTCACGTTTACAATTGAGAAAACTGCAGTCTGCACAAAAGAAATTTCCTTGTTATTTGAAGAAATTTATGTGGCAAAACAAGATCTCTGAAAAGAGTTTTTCATCTTTTCAGCTGGAATATTTTTGTCTGCTTTCTACAAGAATTCTTTCAGTAATATGTTCAGTGATTAAATTTTCTGCCCAAAATTTTATATGTATTTTATATATATAAAAAAATTCTTCTACACTAAGAAGCAGTTTAAGTCAAAATCAGTTTTAAAGTTTTGTCTTGGTTGAAATTACTTAAGCTATTTTGTGCAGTTCCTAATCACTGCAGTACATATAAAATGAAAGCATTATCTTACTGTGATGAAATGAATGATTAGGCATAATAGATAAGTATTTGGAATAAAAGGTATTTTTTCCTCTTTCCTGATAAGGGGTTGACATAAGGATTTACAAATCTTTTTACTCAAAGTTTTATTCAGAAATATAATATTGTTTCTTCATTACCACATTCTACTCAGGAATCCTTTACCTAGTGATTTGGTGGAGTTTGACTGGAGTAACAGTAATGTATGGTACAAGCTACTGGGAGCCTTTATTTGTGACGTCAAGCACTGATAAACACAGCTATGAAGAGTGGTTTGCCAGCATTGCTGAGTGGAACAGGTCCAGGTCATCTGGGACTTGTTTTAAGTCATTGGTGAATTGTTTTGCTTCCCTTGACCAACAAACGCTGTCTTGCAGTTTTTATGATCCTGTATGCAGTAGGGCTGATTATGTTAGGGCACTGGAAAGGCAGAAAATGGTTATGTTTTTATAATAGCTTTGTTCTGAAATCTGAATTTCTGGTAAAGAATTATATACGTATTATATATGTTCTGATGCACCTTTCCTCAGTTTTTATCCTTGTTTCTCTCTGTTCAGTGATATTATTTCCTGAGTTTAACCCTTGTTTAAGTCTCCATTAGCTTCCTACCCAAGTCTCATCCTCCTTGACCAGTCACTTTCAGTTCAATTGTTCTTTTTTAATTTGAAAACTTTTTTTTTTCCTGGTTCTATTACACCTGCAGTTTTGATAGATTCTGTGGGGAAAAAAGAAAATTCTTTACAATGTCATTTCCAGTTTTCTGTGGAGCTCTCATTTGTAAAGCTAAGTTCCTCCTCTCTTCCTTTTTAGGGTATTTAAAAATACAAGTTAAGGGAGAACCGTGTTGCTCCTATCCAGACTGTTCACCTATTTCTGACCTGCCCAGCTGAAGCTGTCTTTAGTTCAACATTTCAGGGAGGGATTTTAATTTTTCATCAAATTTCTTTACTGTTTTTGGCATTAATCATGTGGACATCAGCAACATTTCTGTGAACCTAACTCCCTTTTTGACTCAAACCTGTCTCAGAAGGTTAGAGTTTTTCAAACTGTGACTAAGTGTTGCAGGCTCTTTCTATGTAATATGTAAAATTCGTTTAATGCTTATTAATGTTTCTTCTGTGCTTCAGAGAAAGATCATCACAGAGATCAAAAGCAAACCCTGCTGTAGTCCTTCCAATTCTACCTCTAGTTCCCTATTTCCGTTGACAAACCAGGTTGTCAATCTGTGAATGCGAGTATTTTCAACTTGTTCGCAGCCCCCTGCATGTTGACTTCATTGGAACTTTAGCCTTTGCTTATAGAAGATGGCTCTTGTGCTGAGGTATGTGTAGTGCCTGAAAGCATGACCTCTGTATGGGAACTGTTGAATCGTGGCCTGAACCACTGATTGATCACCTGAGGCCTGAGTCAGCTGCAGGAGCACAGGTGAAGGCAATGTACCTGTGTGACTGGAAGGAGTGGAGCCTGGCTCCACCTCTCCCAAACCCCATTTAAGGGCTGACCACCACCAGGGAAGGTTCTTTTCTTGGAGATCCCCTCCTGTGTGGAGTCAATGGTGAACCTCAACCATCGTATAAGGTGAGCCAGCCTTTACTTAATAACAATTTGTGTACCATCCCTATAGAGCCTCATGGAAATATCTCTTCCACGTTATCTCTATCTGAATGCCTTTCTCTAGAACTATTTGCTCAACGACCTCACAGTTTGTATTTGGGGTATTTCATTCCTGGGAGTTCCCTGACATAGCATCTGAACTATTGTGTTGGCAGGGTATATACTGACACTAAGGACACCAGGCTAGCTGTACAGCATAGACCATTTCTCATTCTGTTTTTTGCATTTTTTTCCTCTCAATTTTTGAACTATTTTCTCACAGATATAATGAAGAGAATAACTGTGCTTTTCTTGGATGGCTTATGATCTGTGCTGTCCCATGGTGATAAAAGCATTTTCTGAAATAAATTGTAGTCCTACTTCCAGAAGTTCTATGAGCTTTTTGCACTCCTGGGACCTATGCCTTTCATTTCTGATATATTCTATATTAGTTACACTAATCTACCTAAGGTGACAATGCAGGTCTTTATAAATGATTTGGAGTTATTTATACAATGGTTGTTATTCAATCACTTGCATAACCCATTTTTAAACTAAACAACAATTATCTACTATTGTTTTAGTAACAATAACATTACTGTTAATTTATAGGGCTATTCCCAATAATCATTTTTTTATTATACTTACAATTGCTGCTTCACTTTAAAGGATTAATAATCCTTTTCTGTCACTCTGATCTGCCGTACTGTTTCAGAGAAGGAAAACCATTATAAAAATATATTTTGCCTACAGTTTTTATTATGCAGATAATTTTTAAACATCCCACATCTTTTTAACACCTGCACTCTTTATATAACAATATTGTGAAGAACATGAAATAAGTAAAATAGATTGACAAATCCTTAATTTCTTTTTGTGTATACTTTTGAATGTATTTACTAAACATTGCACTGTTAGTGATACTAAACAAATTTATTACAAAATTCAACTCAGCAGTAGATGTGCTGTGACTGGGTAATGTACCTTTTGGCAAAGGAATGAGGCTTATCTTGATTTGCTTAGCTTTGATAATATGCACACTTCTTTCTAAGTCTTACCATATCTGTTTTCAGCTTACTTATATAAGCAAAAGGGCCATACTTTTCAACTGGTCTGTTTGAGTATTGTAAGTACATTAAAGAAAAATTGCTTTTGAATGGAACATAACATCAAACCTGTTATGGCAGGTGAAAAGAGGGTTTACAGAGTAACTATGCTATTGGGGTTTTTGGTTGTTGTTTTTGGTCAATCATATATAACTGGAAAGGTATTTGGATGATGGAAGTTTTTTTTTTTTTGGAACATAGAGGTCTTAAGAACAGTCAGAGAATAACAAATTCTATTAACCTCTGAATAGTTCTCCTTTTTGTTTAACTGTCTCATTTAGCTAATATGTCAGTATTCTCACTTAGGGTTAGGAGAGAATATTACTTCTGCTCAGAGGGTATTCTCTAATCTTATTCAGATGTTAGCATAATCTGTGGAACCTGTTGTTCTCCGGTAGATGCACTCACATGTATCTGTCTCTTTGTAGGAAAGACTGAAGATTCAGGTTTTTTTCTTGTGCCATAAACATCCACTGACTGTTGTCTGCCAAAGAAACAGAAATAAACTATTTAAATGTTGAATGCTCAGTTGCTTGGTTCACGAGGTCGTTGTTGCACACATTTGCCTTGAAATAACTTATAGTGGTTCCTTTTCATTTGCTGTGTTTGGTTTTCTTTTTCTCACAAAAGATCATTTGAGAGAACTTTATCAGCAAAGTAGGAAATTATTTATACTACCTGGTGAATATTAATAAACATGTCTGATGCCTGATGATTGAAAAGCTTTAAGTGTTTGATCCTTAGCTGCACTGCAGTCAGCTTGAGTCACTCAAGTAGCTATTATGTGTAAAAGAGACTCTCTCTTTCTGGAAGAGAAACAAGAAAGGTGTTATTGGCGATCATTACTCCATTAAATGAAACAAGTAGCTTTACAGGCTGGTATTAAAATGTTTAGTACTGTTTCTGAGTAACTGAAGATTCAACTTGTTTCCTTCTTAGAGCACATACCTACAGTAAGTTAAGATGCAGCCCTGATACCAGGGAAGTGACTCCTGACTTTTTCCTCTACATAGCTAAAGTAATTGTGGAATTATCCTGGCGGGAGGAAGGGAGAGGCCTCCATTTCCCTGATTACAAAGATCTTGTGTTCCTGACCACATAGAGAGGAAGGAAAAATGCAGCTTCTCTACAGCTTATGAATAGAACTGGAATCAGAGGGGGTTTGCAGCAACTCTTTATTGTGTGTAAAATCGGGGAGCTGAGCTCCCATTTCCACAGTGCCTACTCAGGGCACTGCAGTCTGTCCTCAGCATGGTATAGGGATGGGTGAGTTTCACCTTGATAGCTTGAGATTAGCATCTGGTGTCTATGATTACATTTGCAATTCAAGTTATTCTATTTTCTGCATTTTAACTTTTGTTCAGCTGAATTTAGTGCTCGTGAAAGATGTTGGATTGTTATCTCTGGAGACTGATATTTATCCACGTAGCAGGTACACTTTATGTAGTGGCAATGTAGTCCTCCCCCTGTACAACATCATCCCTTCCTAAGTTCCTGATGCAGAGGCAATGACTTGTAGAAGTGAAAATAAGGTTCAGTTTTCATGTAGCTATGATAGTATTAATGAGTAACTGTGTTTGGATGAACTTAGGAAAAATCTGGACTATCCATATTGTACAGTATCAGGGAATAAATGATGGTGAACATTACCTGGTAGAATGAATTTTTATATCATATTCTACATTAAAATTGTAGTAATATTAGTAGATGATATATGTATAAATGTGACTAAACTTGACTTTGTGAATGGAAGAAAAGTAGTGTACCTCATGGTAGTGGAAATAAACCTACATCAGTGGGAATGTTTCTTACAGGTTTTCATAGACAATCTTAGCACATAATGCAGTGCTGTCACTGGTCTGAGTTGAAAAGTACCTCAAAGATCATCTAGTTTCAACCCTCTTGCTGTGGACAGGGTCACCAACCAGGCTGCCCAGAGCTACATACAGTCTTGTCTTGAATGCTGCCAGGGATGGGGTATTCACAACCTCTCTGGGCAACCTGTTCCAGTGCATCATCACCCTCTGAGTGAAAAACTTCTTCCTAACATCTAACCTAAGTCTCCCCTGTCTTAGTTTAAAACCATTCCCCCTTGTCCTATCGCTATCAACTAATGAAAACTCTGGTTACCCCTTCTGTTTATACATTCCCTTCAAGTATTGGAAGGCCACAATGAGGTCTTCCTGGAGCCTTCTCTCCTTCAAGCTAAACAAACCCAGTTCCCTCAACCTTTCTTTATAGCTTTCTTTATAGGAGAGGTTCTCCAGCCCTATGATCATCTTAGTGGCCCTCCTCCGAACCTGTTCCAAGAGCTCTGCATCTTTCTTGTCTTTCTTGTGCTGGGACCCCAGGCCTGGACACAGTACTCCAGATGGAACCTCATGAGAACTGAGTAGAGGTGGACAACCATCTCCCTCTTCTTGCTGGCCGTCTGTTTTTTAATTCAGCCCAGGATATAGTTGGCTTTTTAGGCTGCAGGCACGCACTGCTGGTTCATGTCCAGCTTCTCATCCACCAGGACTCCCAAGTCCCTTTCAGCAGGGCTGCTCTCTGGGAGTTCTTCCCCCAGTCTGCCCTGAACCAAGTGCAACACTCTTGCACTTGGCCGAGTCATTCCAACTGATTGAGATTTAGATAAATGTCTCAATGATATCAAGAGAGTATTCCCTCTTCATGTTCCTAAGATGAAGCATGGTAAAAAGGAAGGTTCACTGGTTTAAAGAGAAAGTGAACGTAAGTGTGCACCTTTAAATTAAGAAATGCAAGTGAAATCTGAATCTTGGTTATTTCTTTTTAATTCAATAAATTATAAGCAGGATATTTTTGCAAAGTTCTTAGAGTTACTCGGAGTAGTGTTCATTCTATGCTCATTGGGAAATAGAACATTTCCTGGAGGCATAGTACAGCATTCCTTTATCTTACCATATGCACACTTAAGGTTTCATATACACTGAAAAAACATATTTTTCCATGTTGTTTTATATGTGCATATAACCTTTTCAGGAGAGAGGATTAATTCTAAGTGACTTGCATATTTGGTGGGTTATCTGATCTGGTAAACAGAGGAATGCCATATCCTACAGACATATTTTTAATGAATCAAAATACTACTGCACCTCAGTTGTGCAAGATTCAAATAGGGGTTAGGCTTTTAGACTTTTCTGAGTGTTAACTTAAGTGTTAAGCAATTGTTAGGTTCCATTCTGGTGTAATGACACCAGAAAATTTTTGTCTTCTCAATATGAATTTTGGGAATCTTACGGAATCTGAATTTTGAAAGCTGGTAGTTTATAAAGTTTTGAGCTTTCTAAGTTAATGAAATTCTATGGAGTTTATAATTTTAAATTTGTGAGCCATCTGTAAATCTCACTTTCAGACTCAATGTATGGTTTTAAAAATTTAAAGTGCTTGTCTTGTGCTAACTGCACTAGAACCTTGAAGCTAAAAGTGTTAAATTTAAGATTATCAAGGAATAGGAAAGTTGAGTTTCTTCTATATTTGATGTTACTGAGACCAGTGCTTGACTAGTGTTTTCAGATTCTGTTTTTAGCCCAGAATTTTAAAAGACTAACTGAAAAGTTCAGTAAAATTTCAAGAAAAGCTGCATGAATGGACCTTTCTGGAAAGGAAAGGTAGGATGTAGTAGGAGCACTTAGAAGCAAGTTGGTGAAATGAAGATAAACAGATGATTTGGGTACTGCTTACAAGTATGTTTATGGGGATGAAGCATCTAACAGCAAGTTATTCTTCAGAGCATGTGAAACTAAACATTCATTTGTTTCAAGTCGAAGTGAGATAAATTCAAATTACAATTAAACACATATTTGCCTTAAATGCTTAGTTTTGAAGAGCTTTAACAGTGAGGACTATGAATTCAGTTAATTTGATGTCTTTTCCGAGGGAAGTTGAAGATCAAAGGACTTTATAAAGGTTAGTATAGGTTCTTTGGCTTGTATTTTGCAGGAAGTGGTCCTAAATTTAGCAAGTTATTACAGGCAAAATTATTGGTAAACTACTGCTTAGCACTTAGAGGCATAAAAGATGATGCTGGAAAATGCTGTTTCCATTATCAGCATGCTAGAATTGTGTAAATAACTCTTCTGTGGTGCGTGTGAAACACTAATTCTTCCATCATGGGAACCCAGTTTTCCCTTATTTTTAACTATTCACTGTGGCATTTTACTCATGATAGAGATAAGTCCTCAAACTGCTAAAATGAGTAGGGAGTCTAATGATTATGCACACCAGGAAAAAAAAATATCATTTTTGCATTATGTGTAGTATTAAATCAGAAAGAAAGAAAATACAAACAAAAAACCTTCCTTCCACCTCTCTGAACACTGGCATTATTTCAGCTAAACTATCCAGGAAACTAAGAGTTGAGACAGTCTATTCCAGGTTTCACAAGTCTCTGTTTGGAGATCACAAACATAGTGTGTAGGCTTGCACTTTAAAGCTGTTTCTTGGTATTACTTCTATAGAACTGTTATTTATCAAATTTTGATTTCTACCAATGTTGCTATTGCATAAATACACTATTAAATTATTTCTATCACTCCTCCTTTGCTTTCTGAAAGAGTAAAAATGTTGTTAATGATTTCAAAATCATCCAGATTTAATGGTTTCTCATGAGTATACAAGCTAAATCATGAGAATATTGTGAGAACAACTAAAGCAGATATAAGCTGAAGGACAGGAGGCTTGCATAAATCCAAGCTCGAAAACAAAATGTGGAGGCCACAAATCTTGTTGTCAAGTGAAGATTATTAAGTAGAATACATGTCCCCCCCCATTGAATTGGAAACAACAACTCCACTTATCTTGCTTATCTTCACTGGACCCTCCATTGTGATATCAACTCTGCCACCTTATCTACACGGGACCACCCCTTCACCCCCCACCCCCCACACTGGGTTGGTGTCAGCAGGTCTACTTCTCTGCACTTATCTTCAATGGACCTCACATTCCTATGGTTTCTGTGTTCCTTCTAAAGTTATATGTTTGTGCAAGCTATGAGGCCTAGTTTAAACAAAACTATACATTGTCTCCTTGATTCAGAGGATAACAAATTGCTCTAACATTGGCAGAGAAGGGCAGTGAAGCTAGTGAAGGGACTAGAAAACTTGAGTTATGAGGATTGGCTGTGGGAATTGGGGTTGGAGAAGAGGAGGCTGAGGGGGAGATCTGATCTCCCTCTACGACAATGTGAATGGAAGCAGCAGCAAGGAGTACTGGTCTCTTTTCCTAGGTGACAACTTATAGGACACAAGGAAACAGTATTGATTTTTCTATGAAGGTTTGGATTGGACAATAGGAAGAAATTATTCATGGAGAACATGGTCAAGTGTTGAAACATGCTGCCCAGGGGAAGTGATGGAGTCCTTGTCTATGGAGGTGTGAATGTGGCAGTAGAGGTCCTGGTTTAGTGAAGGGACTCAGTAGGTCAGGTTGACAGTTGGACTTGATGATACTGAAGGTCTTTTCTAACCTAGATGATTCTAAGATTCTATATGGGTATAATTCGATGGATTTGGGCACTTAATCATGCACGTTTTCATCTAAGTTAACAAAACATTAAACTTTAGTAGGATGTTCTGTTCCATGGAAGTGAAGTTTAGTCCATCTCACTTATATGACTACACTTAATAGCTGTCAACAGTAAAGAATGCTGGATGTTGTAAAAGCAAATCATTTTTCCTCTATTGATTCTAATTAATACTGCATGATTCCTTTTAAAACAGGATTTTATTTCCAACAGCAGGAAAATGAATTCTATTAGATAGAAACAATCCATGAACAGTAACTGCTAATGTCAACCCCCAGCCAGAAAATTGCTGAACTGTGGTATGAAACTAACAGACACATTCAGCTGACATCAGGATTGCTTAGAGAACAAATGCCAGGAAGAATAAATTTGCATTGATTACAATTAGTGTCAAGCTGATATCCTAAGAACTGTAATCTTTATTATAAAACCAGTTTAGGAAATACTTAAGCACAAGATTAAGACTTTCACTGATTTAGGTCCTCTTTTCTAAAATGCATACAGAGGGCTGGGAGCCTCCCTGGTATATTCTGTTTAGTCCATAACTGCTGGTCTCACATTCTGACTTCTTTCAGTCAAGGGCTACAGTTCCAGCTGGCTGTGTCTGTACATTGATAACACGAATGTCAGCTCATTAGGAATTACATATTCAAAAAAGTATTTAGATACATAGGTATACATACATATATTTATATAGAGATTAAAATGTATACCAGTTTTCTTCAGAAGAGGACAAGAAATTAAGTCAGGGAAAATATCCAGAAGGCCTTCCTTCTTTAGTCTTCATTATTTTTCTAGTTGCATGTTGCTCACTGTCAGGATTTCAATGTGAATAGTAACAGGCAGTTGTAGTGCTGAAATCTTGATTTGGTGGGCGGTGGATGTTTTTTGATGCTTGTTTGTTGTTTTTTCTAAGTTCAGATACCATGCTATCTTTGTGGGTTTTTTTTTCAATCTTGTACCTTCCTTGTTTCTAAATCCTTATTTCCTGTTTCTAATGTGGATGATAAGAATCCTGAATTTGTGTTTATGTTGAAGGCACTCTCCATACTGTCTGAGGTTGTATGGATACGTGTTATGAAGAAGCAAATGGCCATTGTCTGTCCAAACAAACACTCTGGTCTTATACTTAATGGTCAGTTTATATTAAAAACTTGCTGAACTAGTTTAAAAGATCAAATGTAGTACAATGTCAATTAATATGTATACAGTTCATTTTATACCTCTAAGAATGGTTTTTAAAGGCATTTTCACGTTATTTTCTGCATATAAAAGAAAAGCCTCTGAATGGAGTTATGATCAGAGGCCATCCCAATGTTTTAAGTTTTCTATTGATGCCTTGTAGTTTCTTTTATTTTTTTTCTTGCAGTTTCTTTAACATTCTATGGTATGATAGCTTTCCTGATTGCAAGTTTTCATCCTCAGCAATAGACTCCTTTTGATGACCCTGGCCCCTTGTGAATATGGAATTAATGAGCACATTTACTTTCATTCATACCTCTGCTGTCAGCACATTTCTTCCATCTTTCTGAAGCTAATCTGTCACAGTTTTTATTTTTTTTAATGTACTTGGGAGAAATCTTATCTCAGCTTCTTGTAGAGTTTATGTCCATTTTCTGTATTTGACTTATCTTTCCTTTCCTCATTTCAAGTTCTACCTGTATCATATTATATCTGATATATGCTGTCATCTTATTCTTGATTACATTATGCAGGTTTGATTTCATTCAGGCTGGGATCCTGTTTCATTTCTCACAAATTCCACTAAATGAAATGCAGAAAGAATGAATGTACTATACAGAAATTTTCATGAATAAACATTTCTTCTATGCTTCCACAAATTCCTCACTTAGATTATGGCAACTAATAATCAGTTATTGATATAAAGGAAACTTTTCCTTTCATAATTATAACCCTGATTAAACTGCCTTTATGTGGCATGCAAATGATCATTTTATTATTTAATGTATAAAAAACAATGAAAAATTAGTTCAGTTGGTACAATCAATTAATTGCTTTATATTTGTACCACTGTAGTATCACTGATTTCTGAAGTATAGCTGTATACATATATTGATCCAAGTTTGATCGAGATGTGTATGCAAGACAGGTGCCTTGAAAAGAACCTTTTGAAGATGACATTGAGAAGTAGTTTTATTGTTTTTTTACTAGAGGAAATGAGTGAAAGAATCTTGCTGCTAAGAACACAGCTTTACTTAGCTTGTCTGTGAATATCCTATTGTATCTTATATGATTTGATTAAACTGCAGATGAACAACATGACATTCTATTGCTGATCAGAACCAAAGTGGAGTTTGTTCAGTGTAGCTGTATATGCAATCAGTAACGTTTTGTCTGCAAGTGGATCTTTTACACCAAAAATAGCAATACACGAAGATTTTCCTTCTTTTACTTAGTGTCTGCATTTCAGCTGCACCTTTGATGCCTGGATTTTTCTGAAAATCTGAAAGGCAGTGCTCTTATCGGTAGAGCAACACAGTGACATGTTCATGATGCACAGAAGAAAAGGAAAAACAAATAAAAAACCCAAATCCATAAGTCCCCCCACACTAGTACCCTGTCTGGTGATCACCTTTGCTGGTGATACTTGCAGGCCTTAGTACTATGGTCTAACGAAGAAAATTCAAATTTCAAAATCTCATCAACATTAGCCAAGTCATTATCATTGAAGATAAACATAATAAGTAAACATACTTGATTTTAATGACTGATACTTATATGCTCAAAGTAGGGGAAAAATACAAGAGTGTTGTTGATCTGCTATTTTTGAACTCTAAATCATTCTCTTTTTCTCTTGAGTATGCTGCATTTTATTACTTAGAAATTAACATTTTTCTAGCTCTTCAAAATCTGAGAGCAGACAAATTAGGTTTCCAATAAACTGTATGAAACTGTTAAACTCAGAAAAGCATGTACTGATACAGATGTGCAGAAACATTATCAGAGATTATGGAGCTGGGGGCTGACTATGTTTTTGCTTCCTCTAAACTCATAAAATTTTATTTAGCATTTAAATTAAAATACTTAGAATTTTTAAAGAATTTTCATTAATCTGTATCTTGAAAGTGCTTAACTGAAGTTGTCACATATATACTAGAATTCCACATTTCTTCAGTTACGCTCTGGCATGTGACTGATAACATAATTCCATTTGTCTGGTATTGGAAAGCACTTAAAAGAGGAAGGGAAATTGGCTTTGAGACATAGATATCAGTTGTACTACTTTGCATCAAATATACATTTGATAAATTTCAATCATAATGTTAGGAAATATTGTTAGCAATTATAATGCCAATTGAGACAGTGTTAACAGTATACAGATGGTTTGGTTGTTGCTCAGTGATGAATGCGTATTACTAACTGTCTCCTTGAATTTACTGACTTTCATCCTTCCTTTATCTGTACCAGCTGAAACTTTTTAGAACTCCAGAACTGTCAGCACGGGGCACAGGTTGAAGACAATTCTTCCTTATCTTTTTCATAGAAGAAAATAATAAATTGTTTAAATCTTTTAACAAGTCAATTATTGAGATACTGCAGGTTTCTTTGTGATTTTGACAATTATTTGATATCCATGTCATTGCTAGAACAGTAAAAATGTAAGGATATTCAGCTAGTAAAGTAAAACTTTTCAGCAGGCAATATTTCTGTCTAGTGTCTCTTCTAAAAGACTGGAGATACTGATTTGTTATCCACTTTCTAAACTGAAAATCAGATTAGAGATAAATATATGATAAAAAGTCCTGTTACCAGATCATCAGTGCACTCAGATTTGGATATTCCAAACGGAATATTCAGTTTGTCTTTGACAGAGTAATTTCTTTGTGAGAAAAAATATTCAAGAACAATAAAATGAGGGTAGTGATCTATCTTTTATACTGAAAATTGTCAATATCTGTTTGCCTAAATTACAAACACAGAATGACTGAGTTTGGAAGGGGTCACCTGTTATACAATGCAACATGTTGACAGACTGAGAGGAAACAGAATTCAGATTGTCTTTCTAGATAAAGTCATGTCCTATTTACAAAATTACAGGTGTTTCAACCTGGATTACATATGGTTTTCAGGTTGGTTTTTGTTTTGATGTTGCTCATATTTTGTTTGGATTTTTTGAGCTTCATTTTTTAAGTAGGAAAAAATATTTTTCTTAGAAAAAATCACCAGAATGGTGAAGGTAAGTTCTGTTTAAATAGTTTTTTAGCTTTTCCTATGGACTTCACTTTCATACAACTCAGATAATGAGATTGCCTGTGTTTGAAAAGTAATGCTGTATTCAAATTTACATGATAATTTTATACTGGGTTCTTCTAAACCTTGCTCGTTTTCACATTTCTTTATCCAGATCAGTAGAACCATTGTGCAATAGTTGATATATAGTGTAATTCAACAAACTGCATTCTCTTTACTCCAGAAGACTATCCTCATCTAGCTCACAGACTCCAAACTATGTGTAAGAGATAAATAAAATGAATTAGATAAGTGAATGCTGAGACTAACAGAAGTTAAAGCAAGGTGAGAAAGATTTCTTGAGCTCAAGAAAGCTGTTGATCTGCAGTTACACAGTTAAACAGAACAAAGTCAAACTCAATCATTGAAGTTTCAAGTTCAACAAAAACAAGTACAGGCAGAGGTCATAAAGCATTAGTTTCTGGACTCTGCATGGTTTAGAACAGATCCAGATTCAGAAGATCAGCTGAAAAATAAGTAGATCCATAGGGCAACTCTTAATGTTGTAATGAAGCCTATACTAAGTGTGGTCTGAGTTGACAGAGATGGTACTTAAGAAGTTATTATGACTTTTCTGATGATTTTTTCACTTCTCCTCAGTAACAGGAATTTTGCTCACTTTTTAACTCAACTTTCATATTCAGTGTCTTTTCCCTACTGCGAGAGCATGAATTTGGATTATTTTCCTAAAATGACACTAATACATATAAAAGGTTGAAGATGATCAAAATTAATTGCTCTTTTGTCATTCATATGCTGTAGTCCTAATATAAATCCACTGGATTTTGGCAGCTTTTTTTTGTTGAGAAGATATACCAGTCTCTTGGAGAATTTCAGAACATTTAAATTGGTAGATTTCACAAGTAATCATAGTAACCTTGCCCTTCCTAAAACTTACTAGCATGAAGATTTCAAAACAGTAGACAAAATTCTGTATATTTTTCAATATAAAGTTCAAAATATTTGAACTAGATATGTAGTGTGGCTTTAATTCCAGTTGCAACATTAGGCCTGCCTACATTATTCGATATGCTTCAGTTGTCATGTGTATGTTGCAAAACCTAAAGTGTGCAGAGAACAAATCTGGTCACTAAATCTACATGACATGTAGTGATATTGCTCTAGACTGTGGGCATGGGGAAAAACAAAACATACACTACAGAAAACCATCTACAAATGCAAAGAAACATAGGCTAAGTACAAGAAATGTTTTGCAAGAACTAGTGTGGAAAATCTGTTACTTCATTTTTAGGTGAGATTTGTTTCAGATAACTGGGCTGTAGAGTGTAAAAAGCTGAACTACCAGCTTCATGTTTTATAATGTTTATGGTATGTAGAAGATAAGAAGCATTAAAACATCATTTGAGGTTGATTAAAACTTAAAGTGGGGAAGTGTGCAAAACCCATATGAACACAGAGTACTGTTAGTGTTATCGAATAAAACAATAAATAAAAATAATCTTGCATCTTTATCCTGGCTACTAAAACTGCTCTTATTTTCCATTTGCAGTACTGTGACCTAAGGACATGAAGACTTTTATGTTAAGGAGAGTTGAGCTGGGTACAACTGGAAGTCAAGAATTAAATACTATTTATGCTGTATTTTTTACTATTATTTTAATAAGAGGTATTAAATAGTAACAATATAGTTTAAAAACTGTGAGTCCCAAGAAGTCAAGAGATTTCTGCTGAATAGATCTGAAGTGAAGTGATTGGACTTACTTGCCCCAGCACTTTTTTTCCCCTGCATACTTTTACTGAAGGGCAAGAGACATAGGGAAATTTCCTTACCTTTTAAGTTTAGTATGATACATTTCTAGGATTTACACACAATGTATGTGGTTATGAGCTAGATAAATGGAAATTAGAGTTCAGACTTAGGGTCCCGGTACATATCATCAACATGAAAGAAAAATGGACAGGCAGAGAGCAATTATAAAGGTACCCAAAATTATTTTAAAAAAGAAAAAATGCTAGAGGCAGAAGTGAAGCTTCTTTGAAGGATGGATACTGAAAATCTGATGGGTAAGAGAAAAAAGTCACTTTTTGTTATGGAAATCTCTGCCAATGTTCAGTAAGGCATAATCTACCTTCTCTCGATACTGCATGAGCCAAGAAAACTTCCTACTTTGCTATGCAGTGTACTCCCAATTATGTTATACTCTACTGGCATTTTCTTTAGGTTATATGAACTTCAGATAAGTACAGAACACTGTGGGTCTTATAAGAAAATTCCATCTTACAAGAATTTTTTTGTATGCTGGTGACAACTTACCTGAAAAATGTTTTTTTTCTTTGCAGCCAGCAAACCCTAATCTGAACAGTAAGTTCTGTTTTTCATCTCTTGTAGCAAACTAATGCTTACAAGGAATAAATAATTTAACCAAGAGCATACACATAACATGAGCCCTCACTGCTCGTGAGATTTTGTATCTAATATTTTCTTTGAAGTATAGATTGTATGTTGATGCCATGGAGTCTAGGAAGCCTTTCTGGTGTTTAAACACTTGCATAGATGAGTGAACTGTGAGGTGGATTGAGAACTGGCAGAGCTCAGAGGACTGTGATCACTGATAGAGTCCAGTTGGATATCTGTAGCTTGCAGTGATCCCCTAAGGGTGGGTACTCTGTCTGGTCTTGTCCAGAATCACTGGATGGAAGGGCAGAGGTGCACCCTCAGCAAGTTAGCTGATGATTTGAAGCTGGGAGGAGTGCCTGACACATCAGAAGGCTGTGTTGTCAGTTAGTGAGACCTGGACAAGCTGGAGAGGAGCCTGACAAGGTTCAACATGGGTAAGTGTAGCATCCTATAGCTGCGTTCATCAGTACAGTTTTGGGGTTGACCTTGCTGTATAGAGTCTCCTGGTGGCCGACAGGTTGGAAGTGAGCTGGCAGTACCCCCGTGTGGCCAAGAAGGGCAATGGTACCCTGAGGTGTATTAAAAATAATGTAACCAACAGGTCAAGGGAGGTGGTCTTACCTCTCCATTCTGCTTTGATGAGGCTGTATCTGGAGTAACATGTCCAGTTCTGGGCTCCTCAGTTCAAGACAGGGATCTCCTAGACAGAGTCAAGTGGAAGGCTACAAAGATGATTAAAGGCCTGAAGCATCTCCCTTCTAAGGGAAGGCTGAGAGACCTGGGACTGTTCAGCCTTGAGAGGAAAAGGATGAGGGAAGACTTCATCAGTGCTTATAAATATCTAGAGAATATGGCCAGTCTCTTTTCAGTGGTGCCCAGAACCAGGACAAGAGGCAATGGGCACAATGTGGAACACAGGAAGTTCCATACAAACATGAGGAAAAACTTCTTTCCTTTGAGGATGACAGAGCACTGGAAAAAACTACCCAGAGAAACTGTGGAGTTTCTTTTTCTGGAGATATTCAGGTCCCTCCTAGATGCCTTCCTGTGCAGACTGCTCTAGGGAACATGCTTTAGTGAGGATATTGGACTGATAGATCTCCAGAGGTCCCTCCCAACCCTGATCCTGTGAGATTTCTTACCTTGCTATAATTTCACTAAGATTTCATGAATGAAATTGAACTCTCCAAGACAGACTTGTGACCTGTCTGTAGAAGTTTAGCAGATATTCTGCCAATATTCTCATAGCTTGCTGTGTCTGAGCACTTATTTCAGCATTCATCTCTAAAATTCATCCTAGTAGAAAAAGAAAATAAGATCTGAACCTCATTTTTCTATTTTCTGTCTATCTATTTTCTTCTAAATCTCTTCACAGTTGTCATAGTGTTCTGACATGAAGACTTGTACTCCTTCTATTGTGGCAGACCATTCATGTTTGTTCCTTTATTTTTTTTTTCATTTGTTTTCAGGCAGCAGAAACACAATTCACAAAAGCATAATGTAATGGTACAGTTACAGTTAATATGGAAATAATAATTTTCAGCTGAATGCAATTGGAATATGAAATATGACCCATTGTAATACACAGGAGAAAATTTTGTCCGATTATTATGAAAAAGAAAATGCTGTGTTTTGGACAGGAAAATATTCCTACTGGGGTAGAGTAAGTGATCAAGTGAAATTTACAGAAGCAATTTCTGCTAAAGTTGATAAAAAGTTTGTTTTCTAAGTTGTCATTATTTCTGTATTTACTTAGTGAACAATACTTAACATTCCTGCTTTCCTTAATCTTGTTCTTTAAAAGAAGAGTAGCTCTACTAGGATGAAAGTTTGAAGCATGACAGTTAATTACAATACATCTTCTCTGGAGAGAGCAATATAATTTGTTTACTAGGCAAAGGAAGGCTCCTTATGAATTTGTGGCTACTGATGTATTTGAAATTTTGCTTCTGCATTTCATCTCAGCTGAGAACCTTTAGCTTGGTGTAACTGCAGGTGCATTGCTTCCGTTTCCGCAGTTCCTGGCAGTGGGATTGTTGATGGTGTTCAAGGCTTTCCTTGGGAAGGCAGAAAGGAAAGAGGTTTGGTATCTGCAGACTGGTTCATACAGTAACTTTCTACTGCAAATCACCATTTTCCTAGCTTGCTTTGACGTGCTCTGTGTTTCATCACTGTAATATTTTGGATAAGCTGTTGCAAGATTTCCCTTATTTGGCTCTGTTCAGAAGGCCTACAGTATTCACAAGAGGAAATACTGTTTTGAGTGAAAACTATTACCCATGCCAGGAGAGTTGCAACTACGCACTAAGGCAACCATAAAAAAATTTGTAGTGTAATTTGCAGTCCAACTTTGGTTCCAGTTCTCTTTGACATATATATTCTGACCTGGCTTCAGCAGTGGATATGCATATTATTAAGGTCATTGATTTGTTTAAATCAATTTACATTACATGTCAAGAGTACGCATGGGCTTAAGGACTTTCAGTTTGGCTCATTTTATGTTTGAGGCATCAAAAGCCCTTCTAATTTCTCCTGTGTGAAATGCTTCTATATTCATTTTGGAGGATTCGGGGGGGAAAAAAAAAGGAAAATAGCTTATTTTTCTTCCTAGAAATTCATGAGAAAAATATTTAGCATTCCTAGAACCTTCTGAGATGATTCTGTGCTGCTTGTTTTTGGAGCTGAAAGAAGAGCAATTTTTCTATTAACAGAACTTAATGCTGACTTGGGAACTGTATTGGATACATTTTGCATGCCTTTGAGATGTGTGTTTGTTCCGTCTTAAAAACAAGAAGTTACCTGTTACTTTAAGAATTAAGAATTAAGATCCTAAGCAATGAACTGTTTGCCCAGTGGAACTCCTAGCATTAAGTGTGTGTGTGTGAGAGAGAATGTTGGGCATTGTAATTCTTTTTTTTTCACTGTGGTAATAGAATGTTTCTTTAAATATGTTTTGTCAGCATATTTTGATATATATGTAAACTTGTTATGATTTTTATATCTTAATATCTTGATCTCTTCTGATAGCATTCTGTTCAGGTTCTTACATGTTCTACCTTTAAGAACTGAGCTCTAAAGGCCAGGTTAAATTTTCCTTCTTTCAGTTTTATTCCTCTTTTCTTCCCTGCTACAACTTCCTGCAGACAGATTAAGTAGAGGTATTAGGTGAATATTCATTTTTACTGTTGCAAATCTTCATGTTTAAGGGCCATCACCACGTCATCCTACAAGATCTGTGAGGTGCTTGAGAGGCATGCTTTCTAGATATATCTGGAAGATTTTCTGATAATTTTTTAGCAAGTTAATACTTTGAATACACAGAACCTTTCCAGACACAAAAGTGTATTATTTCAGATGAATTTTTAGTGTATATGATATGTAATTCACTCCACTTTTTCTTTTCCATTTCCTTTTTGTAAAGTCAATAACTGTAATTATAAACAGATTTAATGATGGAGATTTAAATGTAAAATAACTGATAGAATGTTTCTAGTGTATATTTTCTTTTTAGACTGGATATGTTGACAGTAGCAAGCCAAGCTGGGACTATGACAAAGTTACAGTTCTGTGTCATCCACGGGAGGTCATGATGTTCTTTTTATGGATTTTAGTGGTTATCCCTTTGTCTTTAACTTAAATACCTATTAAGATATTGCTTTGACAGTGAGTGACTTTCTAAGTAGAAAGCTAAGAATCTTATTCCTTGTTGAAATGGTCTTTCAGTTCAGGTCATCTGCTGTGTTGGAGTATAATGCATAACTTGCCTCAAATCAAGTAATTGTTCTAACCTGATGTCATAGTTTTATGATTTTTGTTATCAATATTCCACATCATAACTCCCAGTGCCTTACATGATGTTAAAGAGTTAATGCTCCAGTTCTGTGGATTGTCAATAGTTGTGGGTATACCAGAAGAACAACCCCAGAGGACTTTGTGTTATTTTGTGGTTTTCTGTTTTCCATTCAGAGGGAAAGATAAAACTGTTGGCAAGTCATGAGATCTCTCTTTTCCCTTTTGGATCATCCTAGCATCATGTCAGCTCCCTAGCCAACTTGCCTTCAATGTTGGAGTAAGGCCTTTGGGTTTTGGACGCTCTCATTTTATTTGATTTATTAACTTCAATTCCAATTATATTGTATTATATTGTGTTAGTTTGCATTCCAATATCTTATTTAGTAAATTAGCTTTCCTTCTCAGATAGTTGCTGCAGTTTGATTTTTAGGCCCATCTCCCCATCCTTTCCCTCTTTTCCCCTTTCCCAGGGCATGGGTCTGTGGGTCTCCTCACACCATTAGTCTTGGAACCAGGTCAAACCAGCCTGTAAGCTGCTGACATCTGAATGAGAAAAGAAGAGCAGGAGTTTTACTTTGCAGGAGTGAGGAATAAAAGAAAGATCTTCCACTTACAAGATCAGTTCTGTTGGGAGAATTAGAAGATAAATTTCTCCCTCTGTGTCAGGCTCTGCTCTGTGTGGCTGTTGGAAATTTCTTATGGTAATGCAGTAAAACTTCTGCAGCCCAGTGTTAATTTACCCCAATGTAAGTTTCCATGAAAATATTGCATGCCTGTGAGGGCTCTGGTAACTAGTTCTGTGATGTTTAAAGTTGATTTTGAGGTTTATACAGCTTTCCAAAGACTCAAAGTCTATAATGCCTTGTAAACTTTTTGAGTTTTTCCTCACCTTTGTCATGTTTCTTTTCTTTTAGAGAGTTTTAGAGGTCACTGTTATTCCAGACAGCATCTGTTTTCCTTTTCTGCAGAATATGCTTGTCAAAAATATTTTCTTAAACACAGCAATCAGTTTCCTTTCTGCTTAGGAACTCATACACCTCAGTTTGTCCCAAAAGTACTGAAAAGGAATCTAGAATATATTTTTTCCAATATTATTTGGCTCAATATTTTTAACCCTCTTACATAGCAGCAATTCTTATACTGTGACAGTAACTTCCCTGGGGAGGATCTCATCTTTACCACATGAAATCAATGCAAACTCAGTGAATGTCTACAGTATGTCGTTTGTTGATTTTCTTGAGAGTGCAATCATAACTTTGTAGTGAGGATTCATTCATGGAAATGAAACAGGAATTCTGAGAAGTTCAGAGTTTCAAAACTTCGTATATCAGAGATACTTAATCTTCATTTGTTCCTTCCTTTTATTTCCATAAGGATCTACCTTACTCCCTATCCAGGATTTCTGTTCTTTCCATGTTACTTTTCAGTGTTACTTTTTGATGTTTACTGTGCTTGAGGTCTTTTGTAGTGTTCTGATTAATCGTTCCATGTTCTCACCACCATCTTCAACACTTTTGTTACAATAGATGTTTTCTCAGGGAACTGCAGAAGGAGTTTGACAGACATTAAAAATAAATAAACAAAGAACAGATTCATCAACCCCCTGATTTCTAGTTTATCTAGAGAGCACAGAAATATGTGCACTACCTTATATTATTCACTGCACAACAAATATGTAGCAGGAATAGGTGCAAAGTGCACTGAGGAGCTCTTGGAGAGGTTCTTATCATAGTGACAGTAGAAGTTAAATATTAGTACCAGAATTACACTACAGTCTCTCAGGTGCTCAGATAACTCACAGGAGTGGTTGCAGGCAAATAACATGCTCAGTACAGAGGATATGAAGAAAACTTAGTGCTACGGTATTACATTTATCAAATGTAATATAGGACCTCTCTCACTTTCTACTGAGTTACTTAGAGGTTTGCAAATCAGTTCATGTTTGTCTGAAAAAGTAACCATGCTTGCTAAACTATGATTGGAGAATTTCCTATTTTTATGTTCCCTTTATTGTGTTGCTTTTTTTCCCCCAAGTTATAATTTATCAAAAGTTTATTTTTGTGTTATAATAACTGTTCTATAACTTAGTTTAATAAAGCATCCAGCTGTGAATGTGTTTTCAGTGTTAGGGAAGCATGCAGATATATACTAATGTATATTGTCATCTCTGAAATAGATAAGTGCTTTTTTGGCAGATGAGAATAGGCAAATGATACGTAGGTATGACCTCTGATTAATGCCACTCAGTTCTTCAAATATGTCACTAAAAGCCTGGGAGAAATTACATTTACATGTAAATTATTGCCTCAATTTCAAGCATGTATGAGATAGATAAAGAAGTTTATTTTCCACAAATAAAGAAATGATCTATTTTGACTACTAGCAAGATTTCTAGTATGAAATGAGAATTCCTTTCTTAATTTTCTGAATTATGCATTTCCTCTTGACTCTTCTGTTGTTCTCAAACACTGAAATAGTTCTAGATCAGATATTTGTTATGAAAGTACATGGAAAGCTGTGGTTTTCATGGGTACACTGCCTAGGCTTGTCAGATTATTTCTTCCTTTTTGTAGGAGCCTTGAATTACTTTCCTGCTTAACATGAATGGAAAAATTACTCAGGTGGTACTGAGTTTCACTGTCCTTAACCAAACTGTAAAAAGAAATAAGGTTCTTTATTCCCATTTCTTACCTATACGTAGAATTATTCAATAGAAAATTTGAAATATTACCAAATCCTGTTTTATTTCTGGATTTGTTTTTAATTTCTATCAGCTGTCTAAACAAAGCCTACTCAATGCTGTGCTCTATAGAATGCTTTGCCTTGAAACTTGAAATGGGTAGCAAAAAAGTATTTTAAGATGTGAAACAATGTAGGACTTTGTGTATGTATTCTTTCCTGCATATATCTGGTATGATACCTGTTTTGGCTTGAAAAAATAATCTGTATTCTGTCAAGTATCTTACTGAAAAGTTCAAACTGTGTATTCAATGCAATTTTATGTCGTTTGCATGAAACCCTTCAGAGATCTTTCCTTTCATCTTCCAGTCAAGCTGTACGTCTGTAAAATAGTACAAAAGCTATTCAGTTTTTTCCTCCATTGGAAAAACTGGAGGAAAAAGATGAGATGATTTTAGTTATTGAGACTATAGATTGTTACCTATTTTTCTCCTTCTCTGAAGTGGAGCTGCAGAAATAGTCAAAGATGTTAGACTTTTTTCATCTTTCAGACAAACCCTCTTAATGAACAAAAGACATCCCAGGGAAGATTACTGGCAATCAGGATAATAGGTTTATGAATAGTCCTTGTGAGTAAGTATGTTTTTATATTTGCATATAAGAGATATGCTCTGAAAGTAATGCCTCCTATTTTATTAAGTTGACCTGTGATGTCTGAGTCAGATGTTTGTAGTATGGTAATAGTTGTTGAACCTCCCTTCCAATGTTCCAGTACATTTTATTGCCATGTGACAATTGACAGCAGAGGGGCAATCTGACAAAATGGGACCTGACATAGAAGTACATATGCAGCAAAGGTGTGAAATTGAATGCCTGCATGTGGGGAAAAAAGGCACTCAGTGGCAATCAGTGACACTTACTGAACGTTTCTGGAGCCCAAACAGTGAGGTGGCGGGTAGTGCATTTCAGCAGTGGTGACAGTGACAATGGGTCACCTCTACTGGTGCTGACGTTTATGAGCATGGTATTGAGGTATTGTTTGTCACTGGTGAAAAATGCAAATTGATCTTGCTGACTGTTGAAAAATGGTGTATTGTAGCTGAGAATTCGCTTTATCAAATCCTGTAATTTTATCTTTTAATCTCTTGTAGTTTCCATGGAAATTAATAGGGGACATTACTGTCAGAGTAACCTAAGTATATGCATATACACACATTCTGACTGCAATGTACTTCAATTAAAAGTCAACTGCAAGTGTAAGGCAGTAAAAACGACGGAACATAGTAATGATACATTTAGAAAATGTCATGGTATTATGACTTTTTGTCATCAGTATTCCACATCATAACATCATGAGAGCAACTAGGAGTTAAAGAGTTAATGCTCCAGTTCCATGGACTGCCAAATTTCCAGGTACCTCAGCTGGTAGCTCTCAGAAGAGAACTACACACCCCAGAGGACTCTGTGTTCCCATTTTCTATCCAGAGGGAAAGATAAAACTGCACGCAAGTCCCAAGACTTCTTCTTTTTTGGCTGTTCATCTCAGCAGTGGGAGCTTCCTACCCATCTTGCCTTCAGCTTTAGCATTAAGGCCTTCAGTTTTCAGACCTCTCTTTATTTGATTTATTAGCTTCAATTCCAATTATATTGTATTATATTGTGTTATTTTGTATTCCCATATCTTATTTAGTAAATTAGCTCTTCTCAGATCATTGCCACTGTTTTGATTTAGGCCCATCTCCCTACACTTTTCTTGAGACATGGGCCTGTGGGTCCCCCACCCCATTTGTCACAGAACTGGGCTGAACCAGCCCACAAACTGCTGACAGAAAAGGATTGTGAAAATAAAAATCTGAACAAAATAAGAAATGTCTTTTGCAATTTAGCTACTCTTTTCAATTAACAAGTGTAGTCAGTTATAAATTTCCCAAGAACCTGAAAATGAGATTAGCTTAATGCTTCTTTAACTCCTTGAAGGAATGTTTACCGTCTGTGCCTTTTGGCAAGGTACTTAAATATAATGATCAGCTATTGGAATGTGTATACATTATTTTCTATTGAGCAACAGACTGTTCTGCCAATGCTTCCTGCATAATTGTTGTGGAGACCAGCTTCAAGGCATTTAAGACTGCATAAAGCAAGGGCTCTAAAGCAATAAAAGGCTGACCAAAAAGCTCTTTTTAGGGCTTTTTTTGAAGCCAGCAAAGCCCTGCGCCTGTGCTGGGGCTGGCAGCTTGTAGGCAGGCTGCTTAGCTAGCAGAGGTGGAGCTGGTGCTGTCTGCTCTTTATCTCTTGACCTTGACCCTGATCCTTGTCTGCTGGGCTATAAACAGCCCCAAGGAGAGTGGAAGCTAGCTTCTACCCACTTAGTGCATCAGGTGAGAAAAGGGTGTTGCTGCCCACTGACAGCAGTGAGGGGGAAGTCAGAGTGTGAGGACAGTCCACACTGCCCATACAGTACTGCTGCAACAGGCATGGGAGGCGGGTCGAGTGACAGGGTGCACAAGTGCTGTCCCCTTTGCTCAGGTGACCAACTCTCTTACTGGTAGTGTCTGAGGTTTAACCATGGTCTCCACAAGACAGCAGGCTTGCCACAAGGAGACTGTAGTGGCTCAGATGGAGAGCCTGCCTAGAAATGTGGCGGTTTGGGACTCTGGCTATAGGGAGGGCCTGAGCCTGCTGTTGCTGGGGGAGGGTGGCCATAATTTCACCTGCATGAGCTGCAAGCAGGAGGATGAGCTGCTCAGCCTGGTGGTGGAGCTCAGGGAGGAGGTGGAGAGATTGAGAGCCATCAGGGAGTGTGAGGTTGACTGCTGCAGTGAATCTCTGGTAAGACAGAGGGAGGAGTGCCAGGGAAAAAGGCTCAAAAAACTGGTAGATTCCTTGCCCTGTCACAGTCAGAGAGATCTGACACACAAGGAGGGTTGGAAAAAATTCCTGGATTGCCATCAAGGGCACACCCCTGCCTGCATACCCCACTTCCCCAGGTTCCTTAAGCAATAGGCTTGGGGTGCTGGAAACTGAGGAGGAGGTAAGTGGGGAAGCAAGGGACGATCCACCTAAGAGAGGGACTAGGATGAGGCGGTTGTCCCTACACCTTGAGACTGCCTGTGCCAGGAAAGACAGAGGGTAATTGTGGTAGGTGATTCTCTTCTCAGGGGAACAGAGGGCCTCATTGTAGAGACTTGATCAACACAGAGGTGTGCTGCCTCCCCAGGGGCCCGGATGAGAGTTAGAGGTCTACATGTGGTCACAAGGCCGTGATCTCATAACGGTCACAGAGATGTGGTGGGATGGCTCTCATGACTGGAATGCTGCCATGGATGGCTATGTGCCTTTTAGGAACGACAGGATGGTGAGGTGGGCTGGTGGAGTTGCTCTTTATGCGTGAGAAAAAATAGAACGTATCAAACTTCATCTGGGGGAGGGTGATGTACCAA
>VXAB01000289.1:88703-156007 GCA_013399175.1 Odontophorus gujanensis
GGTGGAGACAACAAGGAGTGGGATGTTACTGGATCTTGTTCTTACTATAAAAGATGGGCATGTTAGGGAAACTGAAGGTTACGGGCAAATTGGAATGAAGTGATCACAAGATGGTGGAGTTCAAGATCTTGAGTAGAAGAAGCAAACCAAAAAGTAGGATTGCTACCCTGGACTTCTGGAGAGCCAACTTTGATCTCTTCCAAGACCATCTGGGATCTATCCCGTGGGGTAGGGTTTTAGAAAATAACAGGGCCTGTGAGAGCTGGTCAGCATTTAAACAGTACTTCTTCCAAGCTCAGGATCAGTGATTGGTGCATCCCTGTGAGTAAGAAATCAGGCAAGGGTAGCAGGACACCTGTGTGGATGAGCAAGGAGCTCAGGCATAAACTCAAAGGGAAGAGAAAGGTCCATGAAATGTGGAAAAAGGGTCTGACCACTTGGGAAGAATACAGGAACATTGTCAGGGCCTGCAGGGATGCGACAAGGAAGGCCAATGCCAAACTGACATTGGATCTGGCAAATGAGATAAAGGATAATAAGAAAGATTTTTTTTTTGTAAGTATGCCAACAGTAAAAGAAAGAATAGAGAAAATGTGGGTCTCCTACTAAATGAGGGGGGTGTTCTCATTACAGGGAATGCAGAGAAGGCAAAGATACTGAACACTTTCTTTGCTTCTGTCTTCACTGTAGGAACTCCCCCTTGGGACTGCTGGATTGTGGGGGTAAGTGAGAGGGTCAGGGTCAGGGGAATGGAAGGCTTCCCTTTGGTGAGGGAGGAGATGGTTTGAGAGTGTCTATGCAACAACAGTGTATGTAAATTCATGGGCTGCCATGAGCCAGCACTGTGCCCTGGTGGCCAAGAAGACCAATGGGATCCTAGGGTGCATTAAAAAGAGTGTTGCCAGCAGGTCAAGAGAGGTGTTCCTCCCCCTCTGCTCTGCCCTGGTGAGGCCTCATCTGGAGTACTGTGTCCAGTTCAAAAAAGACAGGGATCTCTTTGAAAGATTTCAGTGGAAGGCTACAAAGATGATAATGGGCCTGGAACCTCTTATGAGGAAAAGCTGAGAGACCTAGGTCTGTTCAGCCTTGAAAAAAAAAGACTCGAGGGGATCCGATCCACGTCTATAAATATCTAAGGAGTAGGAACTAAAGGGATGAGGTTGGACTCTTCTCAGCAGTGTGTGGTGATAGGACAAGGGGAAATGGCCACTTACAGAAACAAAGGAAGTTCTGCACAAATGTGTGTGGGAACTTTTTCAGTGAGGGTGACGGAGCACTGGCACAGGCTGCACAGAGAGGTTGTGGAGTCTCCTCCTCTGGAGATGTTCAAGACCCAACTGGACACCTACCTGTGCAGCCTGGGCTAGGGAGCTGCTTTGGCAGCGGGGTTGGACTCAATGATCTCTAGAGGTCCCTTCCAACCCCTACAATTCTGTGATTCTGTGACAGCGAGCAGCTACCCTGAACTGTTAACAGTCTAGTATCTGTTAGGTATTAGGTTAGATGTAGTTCATATTGTTCCCCTCAATATTTGAGGATGAGGAAGATTTCTGTACAATAATAAGGTGAACAATACTTTTAATACATAGATTGCATTGCAATTTAAAAGTAATATTGGTTGGCAGTGAAGAGATCTGTAAATAGATCTCCATTTACTCAACTGATGTATCATGCTTACTGACCAACTGTCCATATCATTTGTGAACTGGAAATTTTCAACTTCTGCTTCTAAAAGAATCCTGAATCCCCTTCAATAAGCTTTATTTTCCATGCTTGATGTATATATAGTTCTATGTTTTGCAGGCAGTGAAAAATTTGTGACATTTTGTGTTTTAGTGACAATAAAAATACATTCGTATAAATGTGTGTTACAAAACAACTGAGGTTTAGTTAGAGGCCTTGCAATTATGTTGTGGAAGATTAATTATTTGAACTAGCCTATCTGATCTTGCTGATGAGTTCACACTTCAATATTACGGATGTTAATATCCTCTAGCTCTCTGTGGAAGTGACCTAAAAGTATTATGCATTTTTATTGCTGTGACTTCATCATACTATTGCATTTCCTAGAAATTACAGCTATCAATCTCAAAGGAACAACTCTGAAAAGTGTGGTTTTTCCCACAGCCAGACTTGTGTTTCAGTGCCAAGGAGATGAAAAGAAGCATAGCTGTCACTGATTTTGTGCAGAACTACAAAATTCCTGACATGATTCATCCACCATACATGCAGCAAAGCACAAGAGAAAGTGGAAAGGAAAATAGAAAAACAAAAAGAACCAAAACCTAAATATTAATCTGAGCATGGAAAATGCGATTTTCATTCTTTTATTTTCAAAGCATTATCATAGTCACAGGCTATGCTATTTTAATGGAGATAAAATAGCAGAATACAGAGCCTATTAAGATAGCTTCAATGGATTTTCATTTTCATATCTGATCTCTGTAGCAGAGACCAAAGACTAAAGTACCTAACATTTAAATGCCTGGTTATTCAGTAAAAAGTTGTTTATCCTACCTCACTTAACTCAGTGCTCAACTTCACTACAAAAGTGGATGTACTGTTAACGTGTAAATATTCTTTCAGGTTATCAGTTGAGTTAATGTAAGCGTCCTCCAGCACACTGACTAATCTCTCTGAGTAACGAAAGCCTTAGTACTGTGTGCCAGAATTGAAGGAGGATATTTTAAAAGGCTGCAAGAGAGCCTGGTGGCATTGTACCAAACTATCAACTGACTTATGAATCCACTTAGCAGGTGACGGATCAGAAGAATTGTGTTTATGCAACTGATGTACAGATGCTTAATAACAATGCAAATAACAGCACTTGGGAAAAAAAAAACAACATAACAACCCTGTGCTACAGCTGACAATTTATCCCTTGACTTATTGGGCTATTTAATTTATCTCACAGTTTCTTCTATGTTTTGGTGAAAAGCAAAGTATATGGGTTTTGCTCTGAAAAACAGAATTGTCTAGCTTGTTTTTTGTTTTGTTTTTTTTTTCTTCTTCCAGCTTCTGGTGTCATTAATATAGTACACATTGTGAATACTCTGCATTTGAGAGCAGGCTGTTTTCCTGTGTCAGGTTGGCAGAGCTCACTCACATAGCATGTTTGAAGATGAGGGGAGAACAGAATCACAGAATTGTAGGGGCTGAAAGGAACCTCTAGAGATTGAGTCCAACCTTCCTGCAAAAGCAAGCTCCCTAGACCAGGTCGCGCAGGTATCCAGGTGGGTCTTGAACCACTCCAGAGAAGGAGACTGCAACTGCTCAGGGCAGCCTGCGCCATGAAGAAGCTCTTACATACATTTGTGCAGAACACAGGTACGTTTTTTCTAGACAGAGTCTGTGCACAGGTGAATTTCTTGTTCCATTTGCTCATGAGATTTTATCATTATATTTTTTTCAGTCTTCTAATGACACAAGTATATTTATGACATTTTGGACAACTACAAACATAAAGTTCATGGTCTACTGTTGTTGTATGGAATTGACCAAGATTTACCTCCCAAATCTCTCTTCTCTTATAGCTGGCTATTTGTGTCTTTTGCAAGCTCATTATTCATTCATTGTAAAGACAAGCTAGGAGAGGGTACTAGGCAAGCCAGGTTTGAGAAAAATGCAACAGAAATGATAGAATGTCTTAGTGCAAAAGTAAAATATGAAGGCTAGATGTGAAGAACTGTGATCAAAAGAATGAAAAGAGGAGTTCCATTAAGTCAAACAGCACGTATTTCAGTTCTGAGTGCATTGCAGGAGGTGGCAGCTCTTTTTTTTTTTTTTTTTGTAAATTGCAGATCATGTATATTATAGTGACTGGATATTGGTTTACTTGTAATTATTTTTAGTGGAAAAAGAAAGTAATTCCAGCTATGTTGACCTGAGAGTAGGACCTGGCTATTCTTAAGTGCAAATATATATTCAGTAAGAAAATATTTCTGTTTCCTTGATTAATTTGTATATAGCCAAGAAGTAGAACTTACTGTTTGTGAGAAATTTTGATAATCTCTTAAATTTGTTTTACTGTAACATGTAGTATTTTAAAACAATTTTTAATATTTATTATATTTGAAAGTATTTCCAATAGTTTTTACACTAAATAAACTTTTTGCTGACATAATGTAAAACTTAAATACAAAGATAAAAGGAGTTGTAACTAAAATTTTTCAATTGCCCTAGAAATACTGAAAAGAGAAAGTCTGGAACAATTACTACATTTGAAGATAAATAAGATAAATAGAGATTTTAGCTTTATTACCATGTTACTTTATCTTTCATCATACCTTTTTGTTAGGAGAACGTTGAAGAATGGGTGAGAGGTGGTTTTCCTACTCATATGTCAAGAAACATTTGGATGTTGTGCCAAAAGACATGGTTTAGTGGGAATTATTGGTGATAGGCAGACGATTGAACAGGATGATCTTGGAGATCTTTTCCAACCTTAGTGATTCGAAGATGATTCTTTGTTAGTTATGCACATACGTTTTCTAATACTTCTGTTGTCAGGTGGCAGAAATGGCCTCTCTCAGAAAATACTCAGTAGATTAACATTCCCTTTGAGGATTTCAAACAATGGAAAGAAAAAAGCTTTGAAACATTTGCCAAAGTAGAACTATTGGGGCACGTGATTTGCATGAAAGGCATATTCATGACAATTTTGCAAGGTGTTTGATTTTTAAAGAACTGTTATTTACTAAGGATGTTGGTTTAATTTAAAAAGTGGAAATAAAAATAGAAGCTTCTCAATAACTGGTGAAATTCTGATATAATTTCCTGGGGAAAAAAGTTTTAATTGCCATCCTGTCTCTTTCAGTGTAATAGGTCTATTCAAGCAGTCAGTGCAATTGGTGAGTAACTTCTTGCTGTGATCTGTAGAAGTATTCAAAATGTAGTCCTCAAGGGTTCTCTAGCACTTCCTGAAATAATTCTTTTCTGTGACATTTTACCTTTTTTTTTTTTTTTTGTTAAATAGGATACCTATGTCTTAAGAAAATCAGCAGTAGAATTCTGAGAAGGAGCATTTGAGATCCAAATGTACCATCTGCCAGTGTGATTGAATGTGTGTAACACTTGGGAAATTCTGTGAGACAGTCTTTCTTTCAGTAGCACCCACTTAGAGATTGGTGCCTTAAGGCTATCACTGCTTATTTAGTTCTGCTCAAACTTCTGTGGTCTGGAGATTAAGCTAGAATTTTTGTAAAGGACAGATTTCACTGAGTTTCTGCTTCTGTTTTACTTCTCTAGAAAAACGATACTCTTCATAGTAGTGTGATAATAAGTAATAAGTAGTGCTTGTCCTGTTTTGTTACAGACACTAAAATGCGATGAATAACCTTTTAAATTCCTAATTTTACAAGTCATCTGTAATACTCATGTAATGCGATTAGATGAATTCTGAATGAAATAGAAGAAACTCAACATTGAAGGACTTGACATTTCAATGAACCTCTTCCATGCTGTCCTATCCCTATACATACTGCTTGCTTTGATTACAAAGTCATAGTAAACAATGAAAGTAGACATAAATTTATCAAGTGAATAATTCCTACAAATTATTGACAGTGACCTTTGTCGTCATATTTTGGTCCTGTTTCTTATCAGTTCTGTTTAAATATGCAGGGAGGTATACATATTTAAACATACACACACACAGAAATTACCAAACAAAAGACAACGCCACCACCTTGCCACGTGCATATATAAAATTGTGTTATTTTTCTTGTTTCAAAGGAATGAATCTGAAACACCTATAGAAGTTGTCATATGCTTATGTGAATGATTGCACCTTCTGCCCTCCAAAAAGTTTTCCTGATCATTTAGAGCTGAGTGGAGATGTGTATGATCATATACACCTGAACTTTAATATATATATATATATATGAAAACAGCAATGTGAAAACCACAGGATTACTAGACCAAAATCTGACTGGGGAACAATGTAATATTGTTTTCTATTTCCTGTGTGTCTAAACTGAGAAGTGTTCAGTATTTTCTTAAGTTGGTTAACATTCATTTGCACTAATGGATCGTAAAACAACTGTTTTATTTTTAACTAATTTCCAAACATTTGTGCATGTAAATAAGAATTTGAAAACGTCTTAACCAGATTCAAAGATGGTTTCTGTTGCACCATGTAGATTAAGCCTCCTCAAAAAATAAAAATAAAAAATAAAAAACACCACCAACAACACACAGACAAAAAAAAATAAAAAAAACCAAAAAAACAGTAAAAGCATCAAGGATAGTCAGGGCTATGATATAGTTCATGCACAAGCAAAGACTAAACAGATGGAATCCTCAATTTGAAAAATGTTGTCTAACAAGCATTGTGATAGTATTTTAGATTAAAAAAGTACTGTAAATTTAATAAGTTATAGTTTGCTATTATTTGCTGTTTTTAAAGATAACCATTTCAAGTAGTGAAATTATGCACTGTGTCACTCAGTAATTAAGCAAAAATGATATTGCATTCTGTATTTAATTCAAAGCTGATGCTGCAAGCAGCTAGCATGTAGGACCCACTCTAGGAAGCTCAAAAAATAGAGGCTTAGCACCCCAAATCACTCTGACTTTAAGGAATATTTATCAAAATTCTATCTGACAAAGTCACAGAACAAAGTCACCGGAAAGGAGTTCTGAATATAAATCATGGCTTGTTCCAGGGACTTTCCTATTCTTCTGTTTAATCCTGCAACAACAATCTGTGCTATAGCACAAGTTTCAAGGCAGAAAGAACTCAATATAAGCAAGCTTTACCAAATAATGAATGGTCTTTTTCACCTTAAATTTCAACTGCAAATCTCACTGGCTTTGTATAGTTTACATGGGTGAGACTTGAAAGCATCATTTGGCACTTAATTGGACTGTGCATTCAGGAATGCATTTCCTTAACATGCTTCAAAACCAGTTTCACAGAGATGCCTTTGGGACTTTATGAAAAATAACAGGAATGTCTGAAAATAAATTTGCTAATGCTTGCGTGTAACTGAATTGGAATTAAACTGCAAATCAGTTTATAAGTCCTTGCTACTGTAAAGGATAGTGTTTTCAGCTTTAAATACTTTGATATGCACATACCAGTGCAGTAGAGCTTGAATTGCTTTGAATGAAAATACGATCAAAGTTGAGTTTCAAAGCATCTGAGATTGAATGCAGTAGAAAAGGGACATTTATAAAACTCTACCTGATTCCATACAAGCTTCATTCATTGTTAATGCCAGGTTTTCCTGATGGTTTCATGTATAAACATCAGGGGGTTTTCTTTGTTTTTGTTTTAAATTGGTGTTGCCTTGTGTAATAGAGATTTATCTTCTTTTAAAAGAACTTATCAGTGAGCTGAACTGTGTGGTATGAAATACAGCAGTCCACGATAATTATTTAACATCTCTTTTGTAGTATTGATTAGGAGTTAAATAGGTCAGGCCTTAGTGTACTGTGGAAGCGTATAAAATGTGACATCCTTTGCTTCCAAGAGTTTATAGTCTGGAAGGCAGAACTTACCAAGTGGATAAAGGAGATGAGGAATGAGAGGAGATGGGTAGAGGGAACCTCAAAGGCTGTGTGAAGTACATACCTCCTTAAAGGAAGTTATCAAAGCGTACAAATTTTTCACCCTTACAGTCTAAGGGTTATTGTTTGCTTTCTATGGAAAATGGGTTCTAGACAAATATAAACAGAAAGTAATATGCTGGCTAGGGGAAAGGCAAACTTGTCATAATGATGCATTCAGACCTGATTTCGTTAATCCTAATGCCAAGGCTGATATATATATATATATATAAGAAAGGGAAATGTGTATTACATGGTGGTCATTACAGAAGCATTAATCTCACAGCAGTGGAACTGGCTGTAGGCTATTCAATCCTTTTATATTCTATCTGACACCAAAATAGTAACTCCATGAGGAATATTATTAGCTGAAGTCCAGATGTGGCTACATTCCTTTACCATCTTCTTTACAGGTTATGCTACCTGTTTTTCCTCTTGACAGTGTTTCTGAAACCCTGAAAAGCATACAAGAAAATTGTGGATTTAGACCAAAAAAAAGAAAAAAAATAGAAAATAATTTGAAATGCTTAATGTCAGAAAATACCTGTTGCAGGAAATTGACAGAAAAGTTCTGGAATACTTTATCTCAAGAAAGAGGATCTTGTTGGATAAAGTAGAAAGGTTTTATTTTGGCTTTACATTTATGTTCTTGCTCTGTTTTTCTTATGACTAAGGGATTTCCAAACCATATGAATTTTACTGCTAGAAAAAAATATTGAGGTTTGATCAGCTCTAGGAACAGAGGCGTAAAGAATGAAATAATAATACTAATAATAAAAAAAAAAGCAAAATTTAATTTTTCTTATTCTTTAGAATAGAATCACAGAATTGCTCAGGTTGGAAAAGATCATCAAATCTAGCCTTGACCTCACCATAGTGCCCTAACAACTTTTTGCTAAATCATGTCCCTGAGCACCACCCCCAGATGGTTTTTAAACACATTCAGGGTGACTCAACTGTCTAGGATATTTTCTGTAGAACAAGCAATATAGGGACTTTTTGGAAAACACTTTAGAAACATATACTCCTGCAAACTCTGATACTATACTACTTTGTGTATATATATATTTTTTCTTCTGTGAACTGTAACTTTAAGTAGAGGATACAATTTTGTCAAAACATGGTGAATACAGTTAAGAACTGCAGATAGATGGTCAGTTAGGTAGAGATCATCACATTCACAAAAGCCAACTAAGACTTATTTCCCACCCTTCCCTCTCAAAAAATATTAGTTTTAAGAAGAACAAAATCCTTAATTCTTTGTTGTTGGAGTTGATAATGTTTGCCTTATTTTCAAATCTTTTTGTACAGATTTTCATGGAAGGAAGACTTTGCTTTTATAGGTATTTAAAAATGTTTTATTATGAAAAAATATATTCCTGATACTAGGTTTTATACAACGAACTCAGTCTTTCCATTCCGTTTTGGAGATCATGCAACTGTTTCCTTTCTTGTTTGTAATTACTTCTTTGAATCAATTTGAAATCAGCTGACTGCCCCCTTCGTATGCTTATATTCTCTTCCCTTGCGTTAATATAATGCTGTATGATTTAGCCAAAGTAATTAATTAATTAAATAACAATAATGAAATTGCATGAGATTCAAGCAACTTCAACAGATGAGTATGAAACAGAGCTTGCTAGTAAGATGAACAGAAAAGACTTCAATACAAATTACTTGAGGTCAAGACAGTTTTGTTTCACTCACGCAGCAAAATGTTCTTTTGGCTATTAGAAGACTCATTTACTAACAGGACGTGAAAAGGTATATTGATGTGAAAACATCAATTTGTGATAAGATACCAGCCTGAGTTATACTTCACCTATTTCCTTTATTTCTTAATGCACAATGAAAAATAACAGTCTTCATTGTGCAAGCTTTTGTGTACGCTTAAAATCTGTAGAGGAAGGTAAAAGGGGAATGTGATTACCATAAATAGTATAGTAATGAAGACTGTAATTATAACCATGGTGTTAAAAGCTAGTATTTCAAACTGTGGATAAAATTAAATAAAACCTAGATATTCTGATATAACCTTGTATTTTAATGTGGTTACATTTGAAAATGAGGATGTAAAATGCTGCCCTAGAGTATGATGGCTACAAATGCACATTTGTGGCAACAAAAGCAAGGGTTTTTTTGTTACTTAGTTTCAAAATACTGTGTATGTTATAATTGTACAAAAGTTTTCTAACAACCAGCAATGTTGTTTCAACAAATAAAGTTGAAAGAAGAAGAACATATGCGAAGCGAAGCGCACACATTGTTATTTCTAGTAAAAATTAAAGCCCCAGTCTGTCATTTTTATCTTTTATGCTGATCTAAAATACCAGCCACTTCAAGATTTACAACAGTGAAAATGAAACTGTAATCTATTTCCTGTTATTGTTGTAGTAAGACTCAAATAGTGTAGAGAACTTTATAACTTAGGGCTGGGCACAACATGAACACCTAAAAGATGATCATTTTCATATTTGCTAAGTAATCTTAGGAAGTATGAGGGCTGCTCTGAATGTAGTAACTTCTATTCCATGATGTGTGTCTGGCATGGTTGTGCAGATGCAGCAAAAGCATTCATTGAATTCTTCCATGTGAAGGAATTTTTTAGAGACCAAACAGAGGATGTGAATGCAGTGAATCGGTGGGTGTTGTGTTTCAGCAACGGTGAAATTTATGTGAAAGACAAACCATGTTTCAGATGACTATGCAGATATAAGTGTGGCATGCAGGCCCTTGTCCATTACTGGTGAAAATGCATTGTGGGTAGAGGTGACTGTGTTGAAAAACAGTGTTTTGTAGCTAAGAATTTGCTTCATCAAATTGCATTTCTGTGTTCTTTGCATCTGTTGTAGTTTCCATGGAAATATGTAGGAGCTATTACTTTTGGAGTGCCCTGGCCTTTATACTTGGATATGTTTCAAGGTAGGACAAATGCAGCATTGGATTTCAGACAAGGTGTTTCCAATATAGAGAAGAAAGTAATAAATGCTCTTTACAAAACACTTACATAATGTTAGCTGTAATACTATAAATAAATCTGATAAAATGATAGAAGAAAAATGAATTTTAAGATATTTGGAAAGAAGAACGGTTCCTTTGAGTGAACTAGAGCAAGTTTCCAAGCTTTGGAGGTTGAGATGGTAATTGATTGCTATCTGTTCAAATACCAGACAGTCAAAACCTGGAATCTAAGATAAATATTTCATGTTTAAAAGAATATTAATCCAGAAAGAAATGAATGGACTGTAACTTGAGGCTGTGTAGCAGTAAGGTTGGGTCTGTCCCAGGTGACCAGAAGATGGCAGTGGAAGAAGGCTGCATTCTCCAGCACAACTCTCTCGTTTCGTTTTGAACAAATACTTCCCTGAATAAAGTTAGATAGAAGCTAGATTTATGCTTTTGAATTGTCTTGGGAAGTAAGTCTTGGAACAGTCAATGAAGTAGCACACAAATACATAGCTCAGTACAAAATGAGAGTCCATAAGTTTGTGGTGTGATTGCTTATGACATGGACAACTGAAGGAGGTCCCTTCCTCATGCTTCTATAGAGGTTGTAAGAAATTTCAAGTGTTTCTTGGTTTTTTTTTGTTTGTTTGCATGTTTTTTGTTTGTTTTTGTTTGTTGGTTGGTTTGTTTTTTACTATATACTACAGTTTCATTACATTTAGCAAGTGATTTATGGTCAGTGTAACAACTGAGAGATGAATAGGAAAGGACTGGGTTGTAAAGTAAGGGTATAATGACAATTTGCAGAAGCAATTCTTTTATTATTCATATAATTTCTACATCTTTGGAAAGAAGAAAAAATAATTCTTATGATTAAGGGAATAGGAAACATAGTGGAAAGGTAAGAAAAACCTGAATGAGATAACAAGAAGAGGAGAGTTGAAAGTGTTGTCAAAATTACCTTGGAAATAAAAGACCTCTGAGAAGGGCTAGAGTTAATGAGAGCAAGTAGCCAAGCATTAACGAGAAAGTATGACTGAGAAAAGAATCTTGTCCAGCTCTTCTCTTTAATGTTGGCTGATTTAAGGCAACTTCACTTGTATTAATTGACAGTGTATACAAAATCTTGTTGGGTGGATTCAGTCATTACTCCAGCTTAAACAGTGTAAATTATTTCCTAATATTTTCTGTATTGCAGTCCAGTACTAATGAAAAAATAATAAAGTAAATAACATTAGATGCTTTTACTTTTTAACTTTTTAGTGAACCTTTATTTCCCTTTCTGTGATTCCTTTCTAGAAGACTACACTGGAGAAATCTAGATAGTTATCTTTAGTTTCTTTCCCTGTGGCTATCTTCTGGCAATTAGTCATTTGAAGAGTCTGTTCTGACTGATTTTATTCGTGTTTCAACAGTTTTTTCCATTAGAGTGATCCTTGTTAATTAATTCTTCTTTTTCATTTAAAGTATGTATTTTCTCTCTTTAAAATACACTTCAGAAATTTGCCTCGATGAGGTTTCATACATCTTTTGTACAATATAATACTAAACTAATTTTTACAGCTTCATTAAAAGTACGTCTTCAACCCTGACAATCAAGAGCAGAACATTCATAATGAGTGTAACAGTTTTATATCACAAGCATGTCAATCGTATTACATTAAACTGTGATTCAGGTAGAAACTAATTTTAATATTCAACTCAAGAGGCACTGGCGAGAAGATCTTTGTCATTGTTTTATGATTTTCTGTTATTGGTATTCCACATCATAACATCGTGTAAAGCACTGGAAGTTAAAGAGTTAATGCTCCAGTTCCGAGGATTGTTGATAGTCCAGGGTATACCTCTCTCAGAAGAGAAGAAATTCTATGTACTTCAGAGGACTTTGCATTACTTTACTTGGAATTTTTCCATTTTCTGCTTAGAGGGGAAGATAAAGCTGTTGGCAAGTCACAAGATCACTCTCTTTTCCCCTTTGAATCATCCCAGCAGCGTGTGAACTCCCTAGCCATCTCACCTTCAGTGATAGAGTAAGGCCTTTGGTTTTGGATACTCTCTTGCTCATTTTATTTATTAGCCTCAGTACCAATTATATTGTATTATATTGTGTTGTTTTGCATTCCGATATCTTATTTAGTAAATTAGCTTTACACCTCAGATTGTTGCTACTCTTTTGTTTTTAGGGCCCTCTCCCTTCCCTTTCTCCTTTCCCAGGGTGTGGGTCCAAGGGTTTCTTCACCCCATTCTTCATAGAACCAGACCAAACCAGCCCAAAAATCACTGACAATCTTGCATTATCAGTATTATTACTATGTTTTTATAGAAGCTAAATAGATGGATTCAAATGCATTAAAAATTTTTCATCTGCTTTTTAGTGTTCTTCCGTTTTCTGAAGAAATTTCCAAAATGCCAACTTCCTACTGTAAAATACTGTAGATTTATGGAGTTCTGTGTTATGATTCATAATGAATGATGATTTTTTCTCTGTGTCAAATCCCTTGCATTTTGAGAGGTGTAGATATTTAAAAGAAATAAAAATATTGTCTTGGAGGAAAAAAATCCTGGCATAAAGTAAGGATAAAACTATATTATCATCTGTTGGTGAAAATATCGGTTATGGTGATCCCTCATGGCAGTTACTGAAATTGAGTAGACAATCATAACTACTTCACAGACAATTCATTAACTCAAATAAGATGAAATGTGTTGATCCTGTTATTTACTGTGATTGATTTGCTGAGCTATAAAATGGGTCTGAATTAAGGAGTTATTATAGTACATTCACAGTAATGTATTATATTTGCAAAGAACAACTAAAATAGTTTCTTCACTAACATTTGGTCTAAGTCAGTCTGTTTACATGTTTATGATTTCTAACATTCATAGTATTATCAATACATATCTATCCTACTTAGAATAGCATAAATTCAGATCATGCACAATATTTTTTTTTGCACCAGGTGAATGCAATTCAATTATTTAGTTTTTAAAACACCAAGAGTGGGAAAGAATTTGGTAGTTTCTAAGGAAAAGCTACTTTTTTTTTTTTTGTTACTCAGAACTTCTATTTATTCTGTAAAACTGTCCTGAGTTACATTTTCTCTCATTTACTTGACATTGAATTATTCTCACTTTTTCCTGTTTCTTTTTCCTTCTGTTACTAAATAGTCACTTAGCAATTTTTAAAAAAGCAGTGAGGCCCAACCAACACACAAAGAACATGCATGGACCAGAGGAGATTTTCTGTTTTATTAACTTAGTCTGCACTGCTTTGAGAAACTAAGGAATAGACATGCTGCAATTAATTTAATTAAGGAACAAGAAGGTTGGAATTATTCATACTCCAGTGTGATTGGGGGACTGTTCCATTTCCAGTGACAGCGTCTATAGGGATGACGATAATTCCATCTGCAGTATCACCAAAGACTTTAAATCTTCACATTCAAAGTTCTTACAGATGTCTTTACCTCTTTACGTGGCTACTGGGGGAACATCTCATCTGCTGTACTTTGCGATCGGGTGTACCTTTAACAAGCAATCTGGCATTAGCCTTCTGTTGCTACCACAGGAAAGCACAGATTTGTTATATATCATTGATACTGTTAATTACAGTGCTGTGCTAGGCATCATTAAAGCTCAGAGTGCTGAAAGGCATATCAGGAGGATTTATTTTTTCTTAAGTGAAACTGCATTAGCAACTCAAGAAAACTGTTGCAAGTAATAACCATTTTCCTTTTTTCCCCACTAATCTGTATTTCAAGATGAAAGTTATCTACCTTAAACCTCTTGATCTAAGTAAATATAATTTGGGGAAAACTCTCTTAATTATTTCTTTTTTACAAGTTGTTGTACTTCGTTATGCTAAGAAGCTTCTAGATATATAAACACTTGATACAACTCAAAAGCTGTGGTTAAACCATTGAGTACCAAGGTAACTTAAAGAGAAAAGAACCCAGGTTTGGACGTACCTGCAAAAGTGAGTTGACATGCATGATAGATGCTTGGTTGAGCAAAAGATATGTTGACTACAGTGCACTTTCTCATGTTCTATTTAGTAGCATCATTATCTGTAGTACCACTGAAAACAGGTAGGAAATTTTTTTACCATCTGAAATATATATATATATTTTTTTGGGGGGGGTGGGGGTGGGAATGTGAATCCAATTAGCAGGCAAAGAAAGATCTTTGGGGTGAAAACCTACCAGCATTTGTTAACTTCATGAGAGTAAAAACAGGCTGTAAATGCAGTGGACGAAATAACTGCAAAAAAAATACAACCAGCTGCAGTTCCATTTTAAAATCAAAACTTTACGTTAACAATCTGGAGAGTAGGCTGTTTCATAGAATTATAGAATATCTTGAGTTGGAAGGGTCCCACAAGGATCACTGAGTCCAGCTCCTGGCTCCACGCAGCACCACCTGAAATTCAACCCTATGTCTAAGAGGATTGTCCAAATGCTTCTTGAACTCTGGCAGCTCGATGCCATGACCACTTCCCTGGGAAGCCTTTTCCAGTGCCTGACCACCTCATTGTGAGGAATCTTTTCCTAACACCCACCTGACCTTCCCCTGACACAGCTCCATGCCATTCCATCAGGTCCTGTCAATGACTGCACAGAGCAGAGCTCAGCACTGCCCCTTCCCTCCCCTCGGTCTGCAGACCACCTAGAGGCCTCCCCTTAGCCTCCTCTGCTCTGGACTGTGCAAGTCCAGTGACCTCAGTTGCTCCTCCTCCATCTTGTCCTCTAGATTTCACCATCTTTGTAGACCTCCATTTTACATGCTACTAATCCCATGTCTTTGCAACTGCACACAATGCTTAAGGTTAGGCCACGCCATCACAGAGCAGTGAGACAACTTCTTCCCTCAACCTGAGCCTGATTTGCACCCGGATACAATTGGCCCTTCTGATTTCGAGGGCAAACAGCTGACTCATATTGTCAGAAATGTCTGAGATAATTTTTAGGAGACAGGATCTCTGATGAAGAAAGTTTTAATTCACGACTGCAATGGTGGGCATCCTGCCAACAGGAGCACATCTATGGGAACACCATTACAGCTTTTTCTCCCCCAAGCTTAACCCCTGTCCTGTTTTCCCATTGGCTGAAACTCCAGGTTCACCATTTTACCGGATTTATATTTGTTAATTACATTCTGACACTTGTTAATTCGTATTCTACCTTGTGCCAGCAAAGGTGTACATTTGTAAATTATGTTCTGTTTCTTACTCTCTCTTGCCACCAGCCAGTCACCATCCTGTTGTTTCCAAGATGTCTCAGAACTCTTCTTATTGTATTTACATGGCGATTCTCTCCAAGGCCTCTTCCCTTCTGTGCAAGGGACATTTCTTTTGTTAAACAAAGAGCACCGGAGGGTGTCAAGTCTTCCTGATGCCTCTTCAGACAGGCGAGTTGCAACTTCCCCTCACTTCCTTGGGCATGCCATGTGACAAAATATTATATATATATTCATACTGTCTAAACATAAATTGTTACCAGCTATACCTGTATATTGCTAATCAGTTTATAATCTTTATTTCTAACTTCCGTGATGCTAGTTGGCCACAGAGACCATGGACTAAATCTTGTTCCTCTGCAGAAGCAGCATTCTATTCCTGAAATATTCAACATTCCCCCAATTAGAACTCCAGTTTCCTTCCTGCAGGTCTGTGTAACTTTTATAAGAAATGTGACTTTAAATTTAATTTGTTCTTGTGAACTTAGTAAATGGATGTAGTAACATATAGATTTGCTGTGTCATTTTCTACTCTGATCAGCCTCCTTGTCTAGTAAGTTCTATGTAAAAAAACCAAAACAAAACATTACCAACAAGTGCCTTTACTTAAAGTAAGTATTCTGCAAGAACTACTTTTATTTAAAGAAGGTATTTTTTCACTCGATTGTGGACTTAATATTTTCCTCTAAATTTGCTGAAGAGGCATACATATTCTTGCTCATTGACAGCCAAAATAGTGGGGTTTTACCAAATCAGGTGTGTGATTTCAAAATATAGCTCAATGACCCTTGCTCTTTAAAAAGGTACATATGTGGTTAAGATTCGTGAAATTATTTATTTTACCTAGTTTCACATTTTCCTCTACTTTCTTTAATGAAAGTAAGAAATAATCTACTGTTGTATGAGATGCTGACTGATGAACCAACATGACATGAGAGAAGGAATGTGCTATCTCAGTATAAAACTTGTATTATTTCAAAGTGAAATTTATAATAATTGAATAGAAACAACATATTCACATGAGGTTTTTTAACATATTTATGTTCTTTTTAAAGCAAAAATTAGTAGCTGAGTTTTACTTAAACTAATGGTCAGTAGCAGAGTTTTGTTATTTTAATGAATAGATAATGCAAAATACCTAACTAATGCAAATATATCACATTTGGCTGCATTTATTTTGGCATCAAACTCAGGAAAAGAGGAGAAATATCAAAAAAACAAAATAGCATAACACCTTCTTCCAACAACCAGAAAAAAGCACAGGCAGTAATTTCAAATCAACAGCATCTCTGTTGACTAGAGCAAGATTTTCAGAAACAAGGTTTTGTCACTGTCTGAAACCAGAGTTTTCTGAGACTGTATTTGCATGGCACCTGGTACCACTTGGATGTATAATAGAATTACTTACATGAGAATGGAATAACTAGTTCTCATGTATGTAGGCCTACACATCTTCGTTACAGATTTTTCTTTTTGGTTTTAATTTTGCGTGTATAATAAATGGAAGTTTGTTCCAAAAATACATTACCTAGCAAAAACTTTTAAATAAAAACACCATAAATTATACTGATATGATTCTGAATCTTATTAAAGTGCAAATCTTTCGTAAAGGATAAATGAATGTTAGCTGGTGGTTCTTTATCCTTTAATGCTATTTATGATTAATGTTAAATTTAACATGCAGTAGGTTCTCTTGACAGGAGAACTTTCTTATGCTTTTTTGTTTTTGTTTGTTTTTGTTTTTGTTTGTTTTTGTTTTTGTTTGTTTTTGTTTTTCTTTTTGTTAAGAAGGTGTTGAGATATGTGGATAAGTTGTATGTGTATTCTGTTACAAGCAGTATTTGTGTGCAAGCACCTGCTATGTTTTTCTTAGAGAAAATTGTCCTAAGAAATGAAATGTTTGAAATCTGGAAAAAAAAAAAAAAAAGAAAAATGGTGAACTTAATATATTAGATAACAAATCACAGGTACTGCTGTTTTCTCCCTCCTCTCTTTAACAAATTAGACATAGTTATGATGATGGATAAGTGTACGTAGTATTAGGAAGATATTTTTATTAATCTATATTTATCAATCAAATTACATACTCTTCGCCGTTGAGTAGATGTTTTTAGAAGGTTATTTACCTTAACACCTGTTCCTTTTTAAAATCTCTAAGGTAGACTCTATAGATTTGTTTGCAGAAATCTAGACAAACTTAGTCAATATTTGTCAGTTACTTTAATCTATTACCACATATATCTGTAAACTTTCTTAATGGTGGAAAGCAATGTTTCATTATCAAAACAGTTGGTTTTGAATGAGAAACAGTCTGTTTGAAGTATCTTCTTTTTTTGCCAGTTCTGTAAAAATAATTTCATTGTTAAGAAAACAATACTTTTTAATACCAGAGCATCTAACAAGATAATTCATAAAAGCAGAAAGATTACCATCTGAGAATATAACTGCAAAGCCCTCCCCCCCCCCAAAAAAAAACCAACAAAACACACACACCCAAAAAATAACCAAACAACATAATCACTTCATATCATCTGAGCTACATTTTAGTGAGAAGAACTAATATACAGAGGTTAGCCTGTTTGTAGATGCATTATTTTGCTGAGGTGTGGCTTAAAAGCTTTACTGGCATATATTCCTCAACTCCAAACATTAACAACTTTGTCAAATGACAAATCAATTCTCCCTAAACATCTCTACCAACAAACTACTAAACTATTTTCATATTTATTCTACTCATTTCTTAATTAGATATACAGATTACATCTTTTCATGTCTGTCTCTCAAACCATGCACTAAAGCAACTTCTATAATAAGAAATTTTCACTTCAAAAATATGAATTAATTCAAATATGAATAAATGTAGGGAAACCCTACAGGGTTCAAGTAATAAATGATCACACCAGTCCCTCTTGCTCTTAAAGTCTGTGACTCCAGAAATCTGAAAACCTAGCTTAAAAATTAGGGAATCTCTCTGGTGTAACACTGAGTTATGACTTTAGTGGTCGATCGTTGATGAGAGTCATAGGTGACTGCCAGTTAGGCAGGTTTTTCTAGTTAAGTGCTATGATATGAGATTCACTAAGACAGAAACTGTGCTACTAGTCACAGCTGAATTAGCTGTGTATTGATGGTTTTTATAAGTCTTCTCTATTCAGTTATACAACTTTCTGAGCCCTTTCCTCTCGGTTATGGGAGTGTCATGCTAAAAAATTATGATGTCTGTAATAGTCATGGTTAGATAGAATGGTGTTTCTGTGTTTGAGGGAAGAATAGTGAGTGCTTTTCCTGGCACGTTCTGTTTCCTCTCTTTGCCTGTTACTTGAAATGATAGTTAAAACTGCTCGGAGGCTGGGTTAATCAAAAGAATTTTGATTATAGGCAGAAGATAGACAGAGAAAAGCTATACTGTGAGTATGCTACATGTAATGTAACTAAAACAACAGATTTATGTCATATAGCATTGATAGTGCATATTCAGTAACATTTTGAATACATGGGGAAAATTGAGCCAGACTGCAGATAGTCTTACTGAAATACTGACAATAATTACAATCCAGAATAAGGCTGTTCAAAGTAACTGGGCCAATGTTGTAGATCCATGGCTTTACAGAACTCACGGATCTTTTTTAATTTCAAAGTGCTGATCTTTATAATAACTACATGCCCAATAGGAAGAGAGAAACAATCTTACTAAGAAAGATGACTATATGTCTTGTTCATCACATACGAAGAAGAGTTTTGTAATGGTGTTTTAGAAACTGCTATTCATCCTCCTCAGTTTATTTGACTTAAGATTAGGCAATCCATTTCCGTTACTGATATTGCTATAATCTGAACTGCATTTCTTATAGCGTTTAGACTACTGTGTTGCCTTTCATCATACTGTACTTCTGTTGTGTTCTCTGTACAGTTTATTCTTGGCTTCAGAAACATGCCATTACAGAGCTTTCATTCTACTCGTACAGAAAATTATCGCAAGAAAAAAAAAAAGCAAAAAAATCTCTCAAGTAGTGTTTAGATATAAGACTATGGACAAACTCTCTGTTGAAGGACAGATGAAAGACATTATCAGTATAAAAGTTCATTACTGTCTTTGATTGGGATGTCCAATTGTGAGACAAAATCTTTGCAAGGAATTAGACACACTCTACCTGCAGGGTTGCATTTAAACTGCTTCACTCCATGGTGATCAAATGATTGTTGATGGAGAATTATTAGTGGGATCATTACCACAGATTCATTTTAGTTAACCTTTAGTTTGAAGATACAAAAGGGAAGACACTTCACCATAAGGACAGTCACAGGCTGATGGTTCTTTTTAAAAGCAGGTTAATCATATTGCCATATCTTAAAAACAGAGCTCAAGGGGAAAATAATTCTGCTTTCAGGAAATACAATCTATTCGTTCAGCCAAGTTTCTATGGGGAAAAAATGAGATGAGTGATAAAATTTGGGTGTTTATGATCATTAACATTCAACTCCCATTTCAATAAATGGTTTGTAACCAGAGGAAATTTATGTAAAAAGATTATTATATGCTGATTATAAAAATATAATTTAATTATGCATGTGATTTATATGGTCATTATAAAAATATGCTAACCTGACATTGTATTCATAATGGAATCTGTATTTTACTTGTAAAACTAAAAGCTACTTTGAAAAAACTAAAAAACTTTAAGGTTTGAAAATACAGTCTATGCTTGTGTTAGCAACATTTTTACGTATATGAAACGGAGTGTTTGACTGCATGTCTATTAGTCTGATCTTGATATCACGCAAGACTAATGAGTGAATTTTAATGGAAAGAATAATTAGGAAGCAAGATCAGATAACATTGTGTGGGCTTAACTGAGTGCATCTAACATATTGAAAAAATGAAAAGTGGTATTGATATAACTCTGAGTTATTAATAGTATTTGGCCATGGAGAAGTCAAATGCAGACTTTGGAAATCTTGTTTCCCATGTATGTTGAGGGGTGTTGATGTTAAATTCACAACTTGGCCACTGTTATCATAATGAGAAAATTTCCATCTGCAGTTTGGAAGTGGATACTTAGTGTAGCCCCATGTATGCCTAAAAAATAAATGGCAAAAAAACATATACAAACACAAAAATAAGTGACCTTTATAATTTAATTATTTCATCCAGTAAGAGAGGACATGATAAAAACTATTTGCTTGAGGCAATTGCCTCAATTGAGGCAAAAAAAAAATTGAGGTAAATTGAGCAAAAGAAAACTGAGATGGAATATCAGGAATCAATTCTTAATGAAGTTTCAATTGTTTTTCCTAGTAGATTGGCACTATCTTTCCCTTTGGTAATTCAGAACAAAGCACTCACGTATTAGCTGTAGAAAGCAATTTTATATTTTCAAGGTGATGTACAATATGATCTAATAAGCTTTTTCTCATCACTAATTTCTTTTTTGTGGAATATTAATCTGGTGATTTGGAAAATTTAAAATAGAATTAAAAACAAGATTAATACTTGGGTTGAATTTGATTCATATTTTTGCTATTACTGCTCACGGAACATCTTTCATTATATTCTTGCGCATTTGCTGATAATTATACTTCACTTTCAAGTACCTCAGTAAGGCATTGTCCCGTATCAATCACAGAATATTCAGTCAATTTTTTAAGGTAGAAGATGGAGTACATTAAGGAAAGAGGCGTCTCACCACTGTCAATAAATAGGTATTTGTACCCCTGTACAGTATGGGGACTGCTCTGAAAGTAATGCTTTGTATATCATTTGCCCACGATGTCAAAGAACTGTGGTGCTATGGTTGAACATTCCCATCAATATTCCCTTCCAATTTTTTTTTTTTTTTGCCATGTAACAGATGGCGGCAGAAGGGCATTCTGACAAAATGAAGTCTGACACAGAAGTGTATATGAAAAAAAAATGCCACTGAATTCCTAATGTGAAAAAAATGGCACCCATTGGTTTTCATTAATGGTTACTAAACATTTCTGGATGTGAGCGCAGTCAGTCAGTGGGTGATGTGTTGGCAACAGTGATGTGAAATATATGCCACCTTCTGACCACCCATGCACAGCTGTCATGCCAGAAAATGAAGAGTTTCATTCAGTTCATCTGTGTGAATCAGAAGATTACAACCTGGAAACTAAACATTAGCTTTAATGCATTGGAAGTAATTGTGGTAATGTTGGATTATTGCAGTGTTTGTGCCAGATGGGTACAGTAAAACATGAAGTCAGAGGGTAGTACATTCTGTCAGGTTCTGAAGGAGACAAGTCCATTGTTATGTCCATCTCTGGCAAATGACTGGAAGCAAGGTAGACCTCCTCAACTCTTTTCCTATCATCAGGCATGGTAGTAGGCTCTATAGAGAGCCTATTCTGAATTTCTGCACGGTTCCTGTGTTTTTTTCATGGCTAGCAGTTACAGAGTTCACATGAAAGAAATCACACAGCAGTTGGTTAAAAGTGTAAAATGCTTTTAGTCATTGTCTGAAGTTGCTTAAAAAGTCTTAATTTCAAGAAGACGGCTGCTTAATGCTTTTTAACATTCAAGACTACTGGAGGATTCTTAAATTAGCAACCCATAAAGAAAAATAGTCCTAATCAGTTGTCATTTTAGAAAATCCCTTTGTATGTGTTATTTTAGAATCTTGGCAATAAAGGATGCATTTAAATGCGTTCAGCTTTTAGGACAGGCAGAGTAATTGTTTTCATGCAGAGACTGTGAAAATGTCTTGAGAATATAGATGGCACTATATGCTCAGAAACAGAAAGCTAAGTATATATATCTATCATTATCTAGGATGAGTGCAGAAAACAACTTTAGGTTTTTTTTTTTTTTTCAGAGCTGAAAAAAAACGAGGCTCAGGATGAATGCACCAGCAACATCAAGGGCAATGGTTAGAGAAATAAGCACCTCAATCAGTTTGTTTGTGACAGTTTTAAAAATGCATTATTCCTCAGAAGTTGAAAGAAAAAAAAGTTCTGTGCTTTCTATAGCAGGAAGACTTCTTGGTTTTGTTCAAGAAGTCTTACATTTCTTGTATTCACTGGTATATATGACTCAATCCAGTTCTATGCTTATATTTCTGTTACTTATGAAATACTTCCACTCCTTCTGAGAAATACACTTTGGCTTCTTTTCATCAAGTCTCTTACTGAAGTGTCTTGCTTGTCCAACCTCTTCTTGGATTCCATTAGAACTTTAAAAAATAAAACAAACAAAAAAAGTGGGGAAAAATATAATAATCATTGTGTTGTGAAAAACACTTCCCATTAACCATTTTTCAATTCTGGTTACTTCTTCAAAGAGGTTCTATGTCTCAAACAAATCTGAGGACCAGCAGACCCTGGGACATACTCTCTTTTATTCTAGTATAAAGCAACATAGATTATCCAATAGCTTAGAGCAGGTCACGTGTCCTACCTGTGTTTAGAATTGTCATGATTCTTAATATTAGTTCTTCCTTTTTGTCCTCATGTGCCTTCTGAAGATGGAATAGTTTTTCTTTTTCACAAATCCTCCTGGTAAAAAGATTCCTTCAACTATGGATATATGTCAGCTCTCTGATTCATGTCTTGTCTCATATGTCAATTTTTATAAGCATATTTTTCTAAACTCTCAGGTACATTCCTTGTAAAAGTATTTCATGTATTTACAGGATGTATGAGATAGAGACAAGGAGAATGGATTCTGAATAAAGCTGATCAATTTTCTAATAATATCTAGATTTTTTGTTTACCTTTTTAAAATACTAGCTTGTTCACTTTAAATTTCAGAGTTAGCCTATTTAGAGGAAATAATTAGGGTCCTAATATTCTGTCAGTAGCTTCAGTGACTTAAGTACAGCAGGTTGCTAACGGTTCTTAATTGTCTCAGTTGGCATCTGGAGACCACTCTTTGTCTCTCTGGTCAAAGTCCATGCTCTGAATACAGAAGGCATTTGAATACATGAAAGCCAAATACAGGTCTGAAAAATCTGACTTTAAGGCTAGTTGATTGTTTTGAATGTTTGTGAAGCAATTTAAATCCTGGTAATTTGACGGAGATTTACTTTGACTAGTTCCTGAGCTTCCAATTTTAACAGCAGCATATTTTATCCTTTTTTACAGCTCTTAGAAAAATGACTGAAGTTCAGTAGGTGCAATTGGTTAAGGATTAATTGTCATAATATGGACCCGAAAGCAAAAAATTTATGGAATTTATACAAATTCTCTGGTGGCTGTCATAGATGTGAAGAGATCCATAAAAAAAGAGATCCAGTTTTACAAGAGTGGTGGCATCTTCCAGGAAAATAACCTGTCAGAATTCTCTTGCATTTGGATAATTTGACTCAGATTTCCAGGTAGATTTTTATGAATTCCACACAATGCTGACAGAAGTCAGTGCTGTATTTTAACAATGTGGCAGGAAGTATTTTTGTTTACAAATTAAAAACCAGTCATCTTCCCCCTTCCCTGAAGTATTAGAATTTCAATGTTTCACATTAAATTGAATAGTCAGCACAATGTCGTGTTTTCTAATTTTGATAGGAGGATTACTTCCCTTAGTGCTAGTTCCTATATTTTCAAATGCCAGTATAGCTTGAAAATACACTTTAGAAATTGTCAAATAGGTTAGATTATGGATTAAAGATTGTTAGCAAGTGGAAAGGCATGGGAAGAATTTTTTAATCCTAGTGTTTATGTTTTCACTTTGATAAGCTTGATAGGGAGTAGATTCATGTATATTTTTTGTTAAGTTTTGCATTAAATAGTTTATTGTCACTCAGAAATATGGTGTAATGGTGAAGGTACTGTTTATGGAAGTCAAAACTATCAAGAATAAGTAGAAAATATTAAGTAGCTTGTACAGATTTCAAGGGCTATGCTGCTTTTTTTGGGTGCATGGAAAGAAGCTTGATTCTACTGTATTGAAGTTGATAGAGATCTTACAAGTACTTTCAGAAAGATCTTCAATAAAGCTACTGGATAAAACAATATTTAAGAGCAACCAACAGTTGCCTCAGGTTTGTTGCAGGTCTAACTAAGAAGTTAATGTATTAACTGATTAGGTCACTTAACGCTTATATCCATTGTAAAAAATAATATTATTTTCTTGCCCCAGTCTAAAAGTATTCTCCAAGTATATATTGTGAGCTTTTTGATGAAAACACAAGAACATATAAATGCTGGTTTTTAGCTTAATATGCCCTTCAGTTACTATGCTTATAAAATCCCAGTAATGACTGTGTATGTCAAATCATGCATTAGCTACTTAATTTTCCTGACTTGCTTAGAAAATCCCCTAATAATTTTTCTTGTCTGTGTAATATATACCAGTAATTAAATAAGTTTTATATGTTATATTTTAGAACTCTGTGTTCAATTTAACGGAGGAAAAAAGTCAAAATATTTATAAACTACAATGGATGTTTTATTTCTATTGGCAAATCAGGGAGCAGGGCAAATATCACTGTCACAGCTCTGGACTTTTCAAGAGAGCTGTCTTTGACCTATTCAGGGATCAGTTTGGAAGTATCCTATGGGACATTCAGGACATTTAGTTGATTTTCTAATACAAGAATGGTCCATCTTTGGTGATTCATAACCTGAATGGGATAGGCCTTGTGCAATTTCCTCCAGTTGACCCAGCCTGGTTTTAACAGGAAGATTGATCTATGCAAACTCCAAAAGTCCCTTTCAACCTTAACTAGTCTAGGATTCCTCATCATCCTTCTTTATTCCAGTTTGATTTCATTGCAGCTGATACTTCTCGTGTCCATGGTGTGATAGAATTTACTGTATATGAGCCAATGTTAGAGTGTATGTGGATAGTTATGTGTCAGCGAGCTTTAATGAAGCAGACAACTTCATCTACTTTCAGGAGACTTTCCTTAGTTTACATATGACACTTCTTCTAGATATTATGTACAACGTTTGGATTCTGAACATTTTATGATTTCTTTCTGAAATAACAATGTACTGAAAACTTACATCACCTAGTAGCCTTGGAAAACACATAGAAAACTTTTTAAAGGTGATAGCATATATGCTATTGGTATTAATGAGAGTTTAGTATGTTTGTCAAGAGGAGGAAAAATCTTTTCTCAATGTATGCGAGTAGTTAATAAAAATAATAAATATATTATAAATATATTTTAAAAAGTATAGGCCATACACACATCATATTTCAAATGCATCATTAATATATTAATAAATATCAACATGAGATGAAATTGAATGAAAAAAAAGGCGATAAGTATTCAGATAACAAACGTAAGTCTGCCTCTGATAGCCACTGCCTGTGCTATCATGATACATATGATTTGATGCTACAGAAAACAAACAAACAAACAAACAAATCGTAAAGACCAATTCCAAAGAATGTGGTCGGTTTTTTTTACAGATTTCAGATAAATTTTATACTGCTATTTTTCCATTCTCTAGCAGTGGGAAAACTTTTTTTCTTACATTTTTTCTTATACCACTATGTCACGCTCCAATATAAAGGAGGGAGACAAGGTTCTTAGATTATGTGTATACCCAGCGTGACATTAAGAAGCAACGGTTCAAATGTTTGTCCAACCAGTTTATTACCAATATTAACCAGGGAGATGGGGAGGAAGAAGGTGGACACTGTTANACTATAAAAGAAACAAAATATTCCAGGATTGTGTAATCTGTTGCTCCATTTTGTATTTTATTTTTTTAATGTTTTGTCACAGATACCATGGGCAGGAAGAGCTGTCCATCCCACTCTGCAAATATATTAAACATAATCTAAATTCTAATTAATCTGAACCCTACCAAATGTGCGTCCAGTCTGTTCTTCACACCTTCAAATAAAGGTGGCTTTCTCTAATGCCTGACTGAGAAAATGTTCTCGAAGTCATATTGAAGGGGTTTTTAGTTGTATATAACTATAACAAACAAATATGTATAAGATAATATAAGTTGTTTTATATATCATTCTTTACTTTTTCTCCAGGTGCCATAAAGAACAATTAAATTGCAATTTTTATAACAGACTTGTAATGATGGAAGACTTCAGGTCTTCCATTGATGGTGTGTTTTTCTGGTCTGAACAAAAAAAATCTTTCATTCATTCTTCATGTCAGGAAACAAATTGCAGCTTTTTTTAGCTTTATTGTATTTCTGATGACGTTTTCTATTTTGTTGATTTTGTTTCTGAAACATAATGCCTAGCTTAAGCACAGTATTCTAGGTAGGATTTAAAAATTCTGAGTGAATAATTACATTACCTGTGATATTCCTATTAAAACATGCTATTATGATACCTAATTCCTGCAGGAAAATTGTATTGCTCACTCACAATCCATTTCTTTTCCATTTGTAAAATGCAGACTGTTCTGGTATTCCTGATTTTATTTTTGTGCACTTGACATTTTTTCTCAACTCATTTGATTTTCTTTTGGGCTATGATCAATCCAAATGGAAAGACTGAGGAGAAAGATCATCAAACTGTAGTTAAAAACAGCATACATGCATTAAAAGTACATAATGAATGTTCTTTAAATATATTCAAGAAAAAATGGACTTTTTGAAAAAAATAATATAAACTTAGGTTCTTTTATTTGTTTGTTTGTTTTTTTTTTTCCAAAAAAACTGTTCCCACAATGCAAATAACATTATTTTTGAGCCTGAAAAGCAATGATTCTGAATATTTAGCATAATGGTTGCAACAATATGCAGGCAATATTGGTAAGCTGAGCAGTGAGGAAAATAATGATCAATGACCAAATTTGAGGTTTATTTTTTGAAAACAGGGCAAATAAAAAAAAAAATTTGAAGCCTGAGAGTTTAGAATTGACTACTAAGTTATGTTAATGGCCTTGCTCAAACTTACTCAGAAATCCTAGGTACTGAGGAACAGCTGTGGAATAATGGTAAAAGACCCTCCTGCTGCTTTCAACAGAAGTCATGTCAGTCAAGCAGGACTGGAATATTTATTACAGATATTAGTCAGTGATAAATTTAAATACATTCCTGAGTGATAATTTGTCTAATGAAGTACCACCCTTTAATACCTTTGTTTTTGGCAGAGCACGAACAGTTAACATAGGCAGATTGCTTATTCTGTAGAGATTATCTTTGCTGATAAGGGCAAGGACTGACTGTTTTGGAAACTCTGCCTTTGGGTAATTTTAAAATATTCTATTCACTCTGCTAGTTTCTGTACTCTTCTCATTATTTTTTCCCCTGTGAGGGTGAGTCCTTAGCTGACTATGCTGGGGCTGCCCAGTTTGCTTACATGAATGCATGAGTCAAGGTGTGGGGAATGTGGGGTTTGTATTTTAGCTGCTTGTTTTTTCTTGTGCGTGTCATGATTTAAATTCAAACCAGAATATTTATGCATGCCCAGGTTACCTGTGAAACACAGTATTGTCCCAACAATAGGTACTGGTATGTTTTACTGGTATATTTTAGATTGTTTTAGCTAAAAGTTTTCCAAAAGTTAAATCCAAGAATCATGAAATCATGGATCTGGCTGCCCAGGGCCCACTGGGAGCCTACAACATCTCCAGGGAAGGGGCACAGCTTCTCTGGGTGACCTGTGACAGTGCCTCACCACCCTCTAAGAGTTTTTTCCTAACATCTAACGTAAATCTCCTCTCTTTTAATTTAAAGCCCTTTCCTATTGTCCTATCACTGTGTACCCTGTAAAAATTTGATTTATATCCTTTTGCAAACTCCCTTTAAATACTGGAAGACCATGAGACTTCTTTTTTTCCAGACTGAACAAGACTATATCCATCAGCCCTCATAGGAGAGGTGCTCCAGCCCTCTGATCTTACTTGTGGACCACCTCTGGACTCTCTAAGAAAGCTCAACTTCTTTTCTGAGTTTTGGGCCCTAGACCTGCATGCAGTGCTCCGAATGGGATTTTCGTGAGGCCAGAGTAGAGAGGGACAGTCACCTCCCAGTAAGTGTTATTATAATGAGTTTATTAAGAAATCTTAAGCAGCAAGTTAGATAAACTTTAAACAGTGATAGGAATGTAATCTAATTTAGTCTATGAGGAAAGAGTAGAATTGTTATCATATTCATAATAACACGAAGAGAAACTTTATGATATTTTACTAGATGTATAACACTACTTTAGCAGAAAAAAGAAAAAGATTTGAAAACAGTCTGCTGCTTAAATATAGACATGAATCTGTTCCTGACTACATGCAGACCTTATAAGCTTCTATAATACTATGTTTACTTCAATAATACTACTTTTAGAATCCTCAGCTTTTAAGCTAATTCATCCAATTTCTGCAGCTTGAGCTACACTTATTTCTGAAGGTGTAAAAAGACTCACACTTATCTATATTAATGTATCCTTGTTACACATGACCTAATATACAAAATTTAAATGATTTTAAAATGTTATGACGTAGAGGGAAGATCTCAGAGAACTCGAAGTAGCATTCCAATAGTCCTTATGGCTTTTTTTGCGAAGCCCTTATTCACCTACAGAGGTTCTGAACATATGAGAGAGACAGATTAAGAAGTAAAGTGAGTTTTTTAAATCTTTACAAAGAAGTTTAGACCATTGAAAAGGTCCATCCTCTGCAGCAGTCGTAGGTAAACAAAAATGTAATAAGCCATTTGCTACTTGAACTATTATTGCATGTTTCTTCCTGTTCAGCCTTTTTCATGTATCTCCTTCTGTTTTTTTGGAGTTCTAACACATCCTAAAAAAGAACAGAATTTTTAAAGTGACAGCAATGACTCCACTACTTCTGAGAGGAAGAAAAACATCAAAAAAGGGAAACCTAGCTTTGAAGTCAATTGCCAACCACTAGTTCAAATGCTGTCAGATTAATTCATAAGCATAAATGAAGTTAGTATGGAAGTAAGATACACGTCTCTAAAGCTGCCAGTTATTTTCAAACTCATTCTTAAATCTAGAGTCAGTTAAGTAGAACTGGTATTTTTCAATTGGGGAACACCAATTCTGTAAGGATTTCTGAATACTTAGTGTTTTTTTTTAACAACTACCATGCAAAAGGAGAATGGCTATGAGATATGATTTAGTGTCTGTCTGTTCTCTCTTTTTCAGTTAGAGTATTTGATCAGCTACTGACTAAATGTTATGTTGTGTTTGTGTTTCATAATCATTTTTAAGTACAACCAGTATGAGTTAAGAACAAACTTTCTTTCAGACCAATAAGGATATTTATTTGATGACGACTATTGCAAAATAAAATCCCTCAAAATGTTAAAGAAAACCGAACTCATAGAGTTTTAATTTAAGGAGAGGAATTAATTTATATTGAAAAAGCAATTTAAGATTCATAGACATAATTTCTTTATGGAAGAGAATGTTAACTTATTACTGGCATTTACATAAAATCAAGTGGTAAGGAAAAAAAATTAGAGAGAAGTTTTTGTTTCCTTCCTTCTATATATTTTTCCCCTCCTTGATGAAATTACCAGAAGAGAGTTTCTTGACATAGTTTCAGTTTCTCCCTAAGGATAGCCATGGATATGACTGATTTAATCTTTCAAAGCTAAGCCCCATCACTCAGTTGTGTTTTAAAGATCACAGATAACCACAGATTTAAGAAAGTGTTACTAAACAATTTACTGAATTCCCTGGCTTGGAAGAAAGGCAATAGATAAATTACAGAAAGCACAATATCAGTACGCAGACAGCAGAGAACGAAATATTGGTACTGTCTCCTTGGAGGGGGCCAAAGTGCATTACCACTGGCTTGAAGATCAGGAGCAGCAAAAGATCAATTGATTGAGAGAAGAAGAATGGATAGTGGATGATTGTTAGAAGTGAGAATGATAACATTTGTTCACTGATGGTTTTCTTTTTTGTTTTGGTTTCTCCAAAGGAATTAAGGAGTTATCCTCCAAGAAGAAACAAAGAAGGGCTGCTCAGCTGAAGTAGATGGTGCATTTCAGCAGGGGCAACAGCAACATGAAAGATGAGCCACATTCTGGACTACCTGCAGATATTTATGAATGAGGTATGCAGGCTCTTATTTGTCTCTGATAAAGATACATAGCTAACAGTGATGACCATTTTGAATAATAGTGTAGCTGAGAATTTGCTCTCTCAAACAGTGTTATTGTGTTCTTTGTATCTGTTTTAGTTTCCATGGAAATAAATAGGCGGCACTATTTTTCAGAGTGACCTATCTATACTGTACATACTGGAAGAGCACTACAAGGTGTATAAAGATATCAAGTAACTTTATCAGTAGAGATATCACTGCTGTTGTTGGATTGCAGAAGCAGTGGAGATAGGAGGATGAGCTGGCATCACAGAAAGTTTCTCTCATTTAGTTCAGGAAAAAAATGCATGTTTACTGTTAACTGGGTAAAATTTAGAAAGGTGATAGTAAGGTGTTAGAATGTTTGAGGTCAGATAAATAGGAAATTTTGGTATGATATATGTAAGTTCCAGCTATTTTGACATAAATAATTTAGTTAAGATACTTTTAAAATCAATGTTTCACTGATAATGTTCTGAATGTGGAAGTGATGTAAGTTAAAGAGTCTTTCATCAATGAAATAAGGCATCTCAAATTGTAGGCTGTATGTAGAATCCTATATTTGGTGTCTGAAGTTCTAAAGGGGGTGATTTTGAGACTGTTTTTCCAGAAGCTATACCTGTGTCATTTTAACCATTACAGGGACAATCAATTCCTAAGAATATTTGCTCAGTAAAAATTCTTCCTCATTTTGTAAAATAATTATGCTTGTTTTTTCTTTTTCTTTCTTTAATCTTTTTTTTAATTTTTTTTTTCAATTTTATTTAGATGCAGTTTAAATAAGCCTTTTATCCTTAACTTTCTAAAAACGTTGGTGTAATTGGTCTGTCAAAAGTTATTCTTGTCAAATAAACCATTTCTAAATGGTAGCGAAAATGATGGGGAAATGACACAAAAAAGGAAGCATACAGATATGTAGCAGAAATAACAAAAATGTGTTGTAGGTAAGTGGATTTCAACAACTTGAATCTACAAACCACAAATAAAAATGCCAGTTAAATGAACGCATTTAATGATGAGACTGAGTAATTTGAAATATGTGTAGCTTTCCTGATTAGATACTTCCATACATTTGAATTGATGTTTAGCCTCCATTTTTCTTTGTGGTCTTTTTGTGTCTTCTTTGATATACTGATTCCCTAGTTCATTTTAAAATGTTTATTGTATTTACTAGGTAACTAATCAGATTTTCTCTTCAGACATTATAAGGAAAGAATCAAGAGTGGGAAAAGATAGAATAATCAGTGAAGAAGGTACTAGGCTTTGGCAGAAACTACGTAATACATAAGCATGGTATAATCTGCTGCATAAACATGAAATTATTTATTGACATCTGACCAACTTTCTCACTTTAGCTAAATATGTCATGATATGCAATCTCATGCCAACATAATATGAAACTAACTTGTAGCATCTTTGATTCAGAGAGCAGGAAAGAGAAAAAGAAACAATATGTCCCTCAGCTCTGGTAAGTGATAATTGAATGGATAAAAAAGAAAAATAAAGGTGCTTTCCTTGCAGCAGCTATGATGATTTAGAATTGATGACGTTTTTCAGCTCTAGTTGAAGTGCAAATATTTCAAATGCTAATGACTTTATATAAATGGAGAGTAGTGATTTATGAGAGCTGATGATTTTGTGCACAGTGCTGCAGAACATTTAGGGCTGGTTTAGTTTTCATACCTTCTACCTTGTACACAGTGGATGATATTAGGCAGTTTGTGAAACTATCTCCTAGTTTGGATGGCTTTAAGAGTTGCTCTTACTACTTTCTTCTAGCATTACTTCTTCAGTTTCTAGAACTTTATTTCCTACTGTCTATGAAGTAAAACCACATAAAGGTGAGTACTTGGCATAAGGGAACAGTTACTCGCTCAGAACATATATCTGAATAATTCCGTTGATCTTAACCTGGGAGGAGATTGATTGCCTGAGGCAAGTCACCAATTGCACTGTTGTGCTGTGATGGACTTAACACTGAAGTAATATTACTAGTGGATGCACTGCATTCTGTATGAAGCCTGAGACAGTACCTGATCCAAGAAATGTGTTTTGGAACGATGCAGCCTCAGTGATCCACTTACTGATCACTATTGGAGATCCTCCTCCTCTGTGTATCTTTTTTTTTTTTTTTCTTTTATAAACACTTCACTTAAAAATTTACTATACTATTAACTCAATGCAAACACAGGTTATGCATATCTAGTGTAATATTTCCTATCAGCTGCTTTATAGAGGTGTTCAGAAGCTGATGGTACAAAATTTATGGCAAATCCAGATTTTTGCTTCCTCCTGCTTTGCCTCCAGCTGTGTCAGAGCTAATTTGACTGAAACAACTAATTATCTATTAGCCAAGGTTATAAAACAAAATTAGTCACAGCATTCTATGAAAAATGGCTAACAACTTTCTGCTCATTAAAAACCAAAGCATATACTTACGCATATATGATACAAAATGGCCAGAATAAAATCTACTTAAATTAATTTATTCTCAAAGAAAACCAAAACAAACCACAGTTAAAACTGAAGCATCTGGAATGAAATTATGGTTTTCTATTTAAATTGTACTTCCTAAATTTTATTAGCTTAGAAAAGATCTCACACTACTTCAATAACATTAATTTTGTATAATAGATGGGTAAAAAAAATAGTTAATTTCTTGTTAGCCATCAAGCAGTTCATTGAAATACATCTTGATCTTCAATTGCAGAGTGAAATACTATTTTCAAAAGCAGTATGGTTTAGATTACTATTTGTGATATATATTTAGTCAGAGTTGGTAAACTTTAAAATTGAATGTGAAGTTCAAGGTTTAAGAAAGGATTTTATGAGTTCATGCAAAACAGATACAAAGGGAAAATGAGTGGAGACAAACCCTCTAACACATCATTAGTCCAATACCTGTGCACTCTGGGGAAGTATCAAGGAAACAAACAGCAGAAAATTGCTAAAATGATGTGATATTCCTAAACAGATTATTTTGTTTCCATTAACAGCACTATAGGACTGATGGACCCACATAGCAGAATTTTTCATATATTCTTTTTTTAATGCCCTGCTCTTCAAATATTATAAAATGTGGAGCTTCTAATGTGCACATATTTTCTTCAGCGACTATTTTTACTGTAATGGAGCCTTCGTAACAGGTCACAATAAAAAAGAAAGACAGCTATTTATAAGGCACTTAAAGGCATAATCTCACATATACATTTTCTTCATGTGTATCAGTAATGGCATGTTTCTTGTGTCCTGAAATCTCTGTCGTACTATAGAATATCTCAATGAAAAAAAGGTTCTGAAATCCTGAATATGTCACTTAATTCAGCACCTGGAGGTTTTAGAAATTGCTTAGTTTTGCTTGATGTTTGGTGACATCATTTAGAGAGAGCTTTTATCAGGGTCATTTATTACTGAGAGCCTAGTCAAGCAGAGAAGGAACCCACTGAGTGAATGACAGGAACATTACCTTAGAAAAACTTAGAAAGATTTATTTGGTGTAGCTTGACTGTCTGACTAACAGCTGACAAGAGCTGATGTGTACAACCTGATTCCTGAACCTAAATTATGTCTGGTTTGTTTAACATATTTCCACTTTCTGCTTTGAAGTGACGATAACCTGTATAGTAGTCCAATAATAGTCCAAATTACAGTAAAATGGCTTGACCAAACAAAAACAGAATTGCAATGCTTGTATTTCTTTCTCCAAATTGTGTAATTATTCTGAAAAAAATATTGTGAAAATCTGAAAATTTCCATACCTTCAGGACAGCACTGATTTATGTATGCATTTAACCTGTTTTGGCTGAAGTAATGTTGCCGGTTATGTCAATGGTTTACGGGCTCTAAATGCACTACATGATGTTATGATGTGGAATACCAGTACCAAAAATCATAAAACCATGACAGGTTGCTACTGCAAATGACATTCAGAGCACTACTGAGAAAGTGAGACCCTCATCATCGGATAAAAAATGTTTTGAACTAAAAGAATTCCTGCCCAATTTAAGCAAGCTACACTTGTGTGATTTTGGGTGAGGAAATATTTAATTATTTCTTTTGTGCTACTATTTTCGGGTCTTCTTTGTCTCTCTCTCCCTCTCTCTCTTTTTTTTTTTTTTTAATTTATTGTTATTTCCCTTTTAGATACAAAATCTTTTCTTCTAAATTTAATTTATTGTTAACGTATTATGTTGACTTTCTTAGGAACTTATATCTCTTATATTAGTTTACCTCTTATATAAAAAAAACACACTTTTGTCTATATGTTAGTACAGCCCAGTGGCAACTGAAATTACTTCATTGAAGAATGCATTCAAAAAGTCAGCACATTCATTTAATCTCTTTTAAACATATGCACAAAGTTCGTCTGTACCAGGTAGTTGTAATTAGTCTGGAATGCAGTTTGGCTGGCAAATTCCTCCTGGTTCATTTGACAATTTCACAGCCTAAAACAGAAGTGAGTAGTGAGGGGCAAAGTCTTCTAACTGTCTGTACTACAGAATAAATCTTAATAAAACTTCCTGTCACAGTGAAAGCAAATCCTCTGAAAATGAAAATCTTCTGGCTTTTTGTGATCCTGGGAACTTAGATCACAGGGCTTAACTTTGTTTTTAAGAAGGAAGATCTCAGTGAACAAACGGTGTAGTGTATTGTTAGTCTTCAGCTGATCTGTAGCTGCAGAACATGCAAAGATGTCTAATGTATCTAGCTTTTAAGTGAGCACAACATGTCCCAGACCTCTAATTTCTGAGGCATGTACCAAGGTGATCCATATAGAGGGATGCCACAGAAAACAAAGATAATTAATGCCAGCTGAAATATAAATTGATGTTTCTAAAAAAAGCAATTAATATTCTGCTTAACCAATTTGCTTTGTTATTCAAATGGATGAATTTTGATAGGTATACAATTTTGGTGTGTTTTTAGAGTCTGAATTTTCATGTGGAAATTAAATTTTTATTTTTAAGCTGTTTATATGTTTGAGAAGTTCAGCTTAGTTACACATTCGTTAGGTACCTTTGTGTATGTATATAAATGACAACAACAACAAAAATCATATAAATACACAACATGTATTGTGTTGGAGAACCAGGAAAATTTAGTGGTTCTTCCCCCCAACTTTTTTGTGGAATTCATTATTTTCTCATTCTTAGCCTATGTATTTAGAACAAAGATATTTAAAAACACACTTGTATAATGGCCATTCTGAAAGTTTTCTGTCAGGTGTCAGTAGAACTCATTAAAAATATCCAGTTCTCTCATTAGACAAAGCTTCTCTATCACAATTCTGAAACTTTCCATTTAAGTGCACTGCTTTTACTAAAGCTGGCCTTGCAAGTCTCTGGAAACCTGCCTTTTTGCCTTAGCACCAAATTAAGTTGTGTTGTTCGTCTTGACAGTTGTATAAATGGTTACTTAAAATGCAGTAGCATGGAATACTCAGTACTTCATGGGCATGTTTTGGTGCAGACAAATTTCAAGAACTTTAAGTGACTGAATAATTTGAATGACTGATTCAAATACCATGACTACAAAAAATAAAAATAATAAAANTTCCATACCATTGGTTATCTTTCAGGGCTGTATAGAAATTCATCTATAGAGTAGTACAGGGAATTTTTCTGCCTTTGAATTACAAATGAAATTTATTTTCATTTATGAACGTTCACTGTTTTCCTTAAAAAACAAACAAACNAAACAAAACTACTGTACCTTTATTTACACCTCTGTATAAAACCTGTGATGTAAAAATAAGAAGAAATCATCAAACTTCATTTTATAAGCCGAAATGCACTTTCAAAAAAGATATTATGGGCTACCTCAGTAATAATTGCCAATTATATTTATATTGGTGCTTTTAAACTGTACAAACAAAAACAAAAAAAAACACTTCAGGGAAAATTATTCTTTACTGATCTTTCCTCCTAAGTGGACAATTGTATCTCAACTGATATTTGCCATCTGATAAGGCTTTCAGGGGAGCTGATTATATATTTCTTCCAATCAGTATTGCAGTGTTAAAGGCTTCTCTGAGACATTTTGTGTCTTACTTGTAAATACTGTCTTGGGCATTGTTTTAGGGTGGGTAGCATTTATAATCTAACTGTAGTTTTGAAAGTTCTTCTGCTGATAGATTCAATCAGAAGAAACACTTGAAATAATGATTCACTTAGCTTATACTATAAATGAGATTAGTGTGTGAAGATCGTTTGGCAGAGGAACCTTGATGCAAGACATCTCAGTAATTAGTATAACTCTTTGAATAATTAGTTGTAGGAAACTTCTAAAATAAAGTACATTCTTCTGTTGGTAACTGTTGGGAGGTCAAGCTTTATGCAAGTGTAGTGATATCCATTGGTAGATATGGTTACACGAGTTTTAGCCATTACTAAAAAAAAAAACAAAAAACAAACAAAAAAACCTCACAAATTTGTTCTTTTATGCAGAATTTTTGTTGAATGACCTTAGTATTGATATTTGAACAATTGTCTTCGATGCAGTGAGTGACAACATAACCGCTGTGTTTTCTATGCTGTTTTTCCATTGATCCATGCTCCTTCTTCTCTCTCCCTTCTTCTGTCTCTCTAATTTGGGAATACAATTACATGCTGGTTTGACTCTGTGTTTCATTTATGCACAATGTGCTGTGTAGTTTTATGACAGAAAGATCAGAAAATGTTACTTGATCTTAGAAACAAGGAAAGTGGTGAAACTTGTGGTGGCCAATGCTGGGGTATCCTTGTTTCTTGCCTCCTGAGCATCACTTCTGTAATGGACAGTTGTGTTTTTTTTGTGATGTAGAATTGTTGATACTAATCTTCAGCTCAGTGTTTCACCAGTAAAATTATTCTTAGCCTAAATCCTGAAGTCTTTGGAAGATGGATGCAGAAATTATACCAAAGAATGTGTGGTTCTTTCTTTCTTTATGCCTTTCTGTCTCCATCACAATCAGGAAATAGGACTTGACTTTACTCCTTTTGAAGAGTGGGAAAAATAAGTTTGTATCTTAAGCCTTTTACAAAATAATTAAAATAGACATAAAAGTGGATAATGCTTACTTTTTTCTTCATATAAAATAACATAATTGCTCAGCATCTGGGTTATTTCTATTAGATGGCTTCTAATGTAGTGTGCACCTGCCCACCTCCACCCTATTCCACACTCCCCTCAAAATAAATAAATAAATAAATACTATATATATACTATATATATAAATATATACTATATATATACTAAATATATATATATACTATATTTCCATACCATTGGTTATCTTTCAGGGCTGTATAGAAATTCATCTATAGAGTAGTACAGGGAATTTTTCTGCCTTTGAATTACAAATGAAATTTATTTTCATTTATGAACGTTCACTGTTTTCCTTAAAAAACAAACAAACAAACAAAAAAAAAACCATATCACACTCACGTACTTGTGTGCTTGATACCCATGTAATTGTTATTCTGTCTGTCAAAGTTATGTTTTCTCAGATCCCAACAAGAATATAAAAATATTTCGAATTTTATTTCACAAATCTGCTATGAAGGATCTGACATTCTATGGACTGTCTACGTGAAGCTTTGCCAGCATGAACCATTTTGAAGCTGTGGTCCAAATATAATGTTAATAACTAGAGAAAGTATGAGATGGTAAGAAGACAAAAATCAGAGAGCTATGAAAAATCAGTTATGAACTCAAATCAAGCAGACAACTCTTTCTTTGCTGATAACATTCAAACATGAAGGAAGACAGAGAATATTTACTATTCAAGTGGAAGAGCTCCTGCAGCGCAAGGTAGGACTGATAAAGTTTAGCACATTCATCATGAAGTTAAGGTCAGTGAATTAGTTATCTCGTGCTTTATGGATCAGTTTGAGAGGATACCCAAAGCACATGGATTTTGTGAACTTGAAGCATATTCATTTTTAAATATTAAAGAATGTACCTTTAAGTGAAAGTTGGGGGACTAAAACTGTATGATTATTATTTGTTATTATTATTGCTTTGATTAACTTAACTTTTCTGTTTGCCTTTAGTTTTTTTAAAAAGAGAGATTTTGTTAACTGTCCTTTCCAGAAAGTCAGTGTCACATAGCATTCAAAGAACAGGACAGAAAAGAAAATCGGTACTTACGTACCTTTACTGATAACTTACCCTGTTAGCCAGGCTTTGCACTTCCTATTTCTATACTTAAAGGTACCCATCTGTAAAACTGTCATAATCTACATTTCACAGGAAAGTTGTGAAGAGCAGATTCATGGAAGTGCTTTTACACCTTTTGATGAGCTCTACATTTGAGCAAATTATCCTGCATCTTTCCCATTTGTTAAAAATTTACCAGCTGGTAAACTGTAGTTCTTCAGTAATACATTTAAGTAAACAAATATTTCACATGCAGGTCACTGAAGAAAGGTCTCTGTTTACAGTTTCTTCCTTAGTGGGCATATAGGAACGTATAGATGCATATAGATGTACTTACACCTGTTCCTGGGCTCCTAAAGGTTTCTGTACATTGAAAGGAGAGAAAGAGGCATTATTAGGACTCAATTTATCTGGGATACATACATTAGAGTGAGAAGAATGGTCCCCGGAAGTGTATATTTCTACTGACTACCAGAGGAGCTGGGGTTCAAATGTTAGGTAGGGCTAATCATATCCTGAATGTGTGGGAAGCCAACATAACTGTTGTGAGAAAAGTTTGAGCATGGTGTTTTTTGGTGAGAATTTATTTGTACCAGAGTTCAGAATACCTGTGGCAAATCTGGTAGGCTTTCAAGAAATAGCATTGTGGCTATCAGAGAACAAATGTATCTTACTGACAAAGATATTCACAGATACTTTTAAATATGCAATTTTAGTTTTGCAAGTTTTTGTCATTCCTTAAAACACTGGCTATGTTCTTACTGTTTGTATTTATTGCAGTATCACCTAGGGGTCAGCAGTGAAGAGCCTGCTGTGCCCATAACTGTGTAAATGATAAAATACAGAGAATCCCTGTCCCAGCAGTCATTGTCTCTTAGTTATGGAGAAAAAGCTGCAATAAGTGAAAGCAGTCAAGGGTAGAAGGAATTTGAGAGAAAAAAAAATTAAGACTAGGTGATTTGAGAGAGATCAGCAAGCACATGCTTAAAATAAGGTTGTTAATTTCTTACAGCTTATTTATTATTATGTCCTTGGACTTCCATTCTTCACGTTTGGTTTATTTATATATTTATTTTGGAATTAAGTGAACCAATCCGTTTCTTATCTTTCTGTTCCAGGGAGATGGGATGTATTCTTTCTTCTTCTTTCAAATTCATTGAAGTAAAGTGGTTTGTTGTACTTACTGCTATGGGAATATGGCCTATAACTGAAATTGTAAAAGTAGTGATTTTACTCCTCACCCCTCTTTCAAGAGTATTTGTAATTTGTGGAACAGCAGATTGCACACCTGTGTTATGATTTTAGATTTGTTTTGTAACTTATCTGAAATAAAGCAAAGAGATGGACAGGTACACAGGTAGAGTAGTTGACAAAGAGATGATGTAATGTCTCGAAGAGATTCTGAGAACAGCTTGAAGTAAATTATTCGGCAGAATTGTGGGGTGGTCAGTCTGAACCACAACTGAAAGTTGGGTATTATAATCCTTGATACCTTTTATCTCTTCTAATGGCATTTTAGTAGCAATGCAAATAGAATGAACTCTTTAAAAAAATCTATGAGGTATGTCATATAAACAGTGAGGTTTAGGGAAGAAGTTTATCAAGACTGCCCATGCATTAATCTATAATATAGATAGAATTATAAGAAAAATCTGGTTCCAAATGATAATGTGATTGACATGTGTAATGTTAATATGCATAATACTGCTTGCATTAATTAGAATCAGTCATGTATATTAAAAACACCAAATATGCATGTAGAATTTGAATATGTGTTTATGCCATAGAAAGAGAAATGTCCTATGCAATGATCTGCTGTCTTTATATTTTCAGAATAAAATAATACATCCTTCTGATATTATGAAAAAAAAAAAATTAAAAATACCTAACTTATCAAGTTAACCATTGATAATAAGATGCTAGGATTGTTTTTTGTTTTATCTACTTTATCAAATAAGAAACTCTTTTTAAGGACCAAAGCAATTACTTTACTGTCATTGCTGAAAATGTCATTAATTTTCTTTTCAATTAACAGCTCTGTATTAACAAATCAAAAGTGTTGCCATCAAACCTCCCCTCCAATAACTCCTGGGTACGGGTAGTTAAAAGTAAATTTGAAACCTCTCCTTCAATGAACTATGTGATTTATCCCTCTGAAAGATTGCCAAATCTGTTTACAAATTATGATCTTCCCACTATTTTCAGCTGTGCAGAAGAGCTGCTCTCTTGTTTAATCCTAATAAATCCCAGCTAACTTCTATTTGAGAAATGTCTTTGCATTATGCATTCTGTGGGACAGGCTAAAAACAGTAGCATTCATACGGCACATCAAAATACCAGAGGCAAGAGCTGGATAAAAAAACAACACACCAACCAACTACAAAAAAAAAAAAAAAAACCAACAAAACCGAAACCTAAAAAAAGCCAACAAAAACACTGAAAAAAATATCCACCAATACACCCACCAAGAAATGGAAGGGAAAGAGGTGCTCTATTTAGTGACTGGGACACTGATGCAGAAATAGAAATTTGCTTACTATTTCTGCTGTGGAAATGCTTGTTTTCATAGAAAAATGATCAGTTGTTCTTCCAGGGGCTGATGAAGTTATCTTCTCAAACAGAAAGTGGAGGGAGCTTTCTGCACATCAAAGCACATCCCCCTGCTGCAGCTAAACAGTGAATAGGGTACTTTGAAGATACCAAATAATATGAGTGTCTCACTTCATTATCAGCTGACTGAAAGAAGAGCCTCGTTACATGGGTATTAATTGTCCATTAAGGTTCCATTTGCTTTTCTCTTCTAATTACTTCATATTGTCTCACTCAATAAATGACCACCCCTTATAGTTGTACCTATTTGCAAACTGTTGAGAGATCTTTCTTTCCAATCTATATTATTTAATAGGCTATACAATACATTTTACAGGAGCAGAAAAGCTATCAGTTACTATAGGTTTGTAAAGAGCTCTGTATCATTTTATCTTCCGCAAAAAAGACCTTGCCCACCACTCTCAATAAATAGGCTTTAACAATGAAATAACCACAGGGTATCTCCAGTATGCATTTGTTAGATAAAGTACTCATTATGTTAATGTAAGATCACTGAATTTACCCTGCATTTTATTTTATATAATGAGTTCCTTTTTGTAGAATAGAGCTTAAGAAGGAAGAAATCGTTGGCACATAGGGAGGAGATGGATGAACATAATAAGGCTTCTGTTTGAGGGATTTATGATGTATATCTAGCATTGCAGACAACATAGTCAATCACTGCCACAGACAGTATGAAAGATGCATAATTTGCCTTTTTTTTTTAACAAGCATAAGTTCTTTTCAGATATCATTTTAGAGATTTATAAATCAGTTCCATTTCAAGTTATTAAAAAGTCTATTGCACATTATAATGCGGCTCCAAAACATGGCAAATTGTTTCACTTCTGTTGTTGCAGCCATTAATATTTCCTCCATATTCCATGATATTTTATCTAGATAGAAGAAGTGCTGATGCCAGTATTGTGAAAACAACACTGTGAGAGCAAACGGATAGTATATTTGTGAGAAATGTAATAGATTTATCTCAGACATCTGTGTAAATTGAAGTTATATTCTTTGGTTGGATGCTACTGTTAATCATAAAATACGGAAGGTATTCACTGGAAAAAAAGCTTGAAAGCTTATGCTTAGTACTGTATTGCATTAACTGTGTCCATAATGTTATTTAATATATGTTGGAGGAATACATACATAGTTTTTTTTTGTCTAAACTTCATAAGAGTATCTATGGGTAGGTTAGTTCAAACCACTGTTAACTCATAGATAGGTGTGTTACAGAACATTAAATACTTTATGTGTATTTCTCAGCATTATCAGATCCGAACAATTGATTATGACTTGGTAAAAATGTAAAGGGCAGGATCAGAACTAGAAACTCAAAAAAGGGATGTTATTGTATTTGAATGAGAATTCAAAACATATGTTTTTCTCAGTTTCCATGGCCTCTAGTAGATGAGCGTGGTACTTCAAAACGCTACTTCTATCGGGGGTAAATGTAAATATCTTGGAAATTAGTTACAAAAATTGATCAGGAGCATTTTGTTTTGTTGTAATATATTGCAGTGTTTTTCAGATATCTCGGCTTAATATCAGCAGTAGTCTCAGTCAAGAGTGAAAGCAGGTTGCAGTACAGAATTGACATGTCTGAAAACTGATTTCATTCTGTCTCTCCTATTTAAAACTCAAACCTCTTATAAAATTATTGAAGGTGTCCAAGAAATAATACATTATTGTTCATATTGTGATTAAAGTTGCTTCCAGTGTTTCCTTCGCATCTATTGACCAATTGACCAAGCTTCTGTGCACGTTAATTACAAGTATTCAGTTAGATTTTCAAATTGAAGTGTATATTGTCCTGTGCCCTTCTACAGGCAGACAAGTTTCTTAAGAGTTATTCTCCAGAGTTATAATTGTATGATTGAATTGATTCATGTCCAGGTAGCTTCCAGATATTTTTTATTCATAGTATTTTTGCAATTTTAAATTCACTTGGGATTAAATAGAAACAATGTTAATTGCTAAAGAGGGATATGTGAAACAGCTAGCAAAATTTTATACTCAACAGGAAGCTTGTTGCTGTGGTGAAGAAATTTGAGGACTATTGCAAGCAGAGATTTATTTTTCTGTTTCACTGTTGTATAGTCAAATGTTGCACTTCTGATATTTGCGTTATTATGCAGCTACTGCAGCATAATTTCTCTGGCAATCTATACAATATCTCCATAGTCTTAAAAATGTAGATTTGCTTGTAGCTTAATGAAATTGCGTATCAGCTACTAGTCTTCTGACTAGCAAGATAAACCATCCTTTTAATCTGAACTTTTCTTTCAACAGTGGTGATTCAGTGCTCAGAATACAAGTCTGTTTACCATGTGAAGTGAAGGCCCTGAGAAGCTCAACAATTTCGTCTTCATTTGCATCTTGTTGGAATATTTACAATTGTATGGAAATGTTAATATAATTGTTCAAGAATAATGACAAAGTTGAGAAAAGGTAAACTAGTAGTCAGACTTCAAATCTGAAAAAATATTTTAGCTACTTTTCAGTTTGAAGAAATAGGCATGGATGTTATGATTAGGTGATCTGAGAGTTTTTGCAATATGATCTTTATTGATAGCTTTCTTTTTACAAGAACCATGCCCTCTGAGGACCAAAATTCCTCTTTATCATGACTGCCTGAGGAGAGAGACCTTCAGGATAAGGGAGATAATAAGAACTGAAATAGCTGAAGGTCCCATTAACTGCAGCTTTCACAAAGCGCAAGTAATGCACACTCAAATACATCATTATTTATAATGAATTCTGAAAATAACATATAAAGCCAAATTCAGATTAAAATCAATATGATGTTCCAGCAGTAGTCTTTTGGAGTAAGCATGTGAAAATAAATAAAAGATTACAAAAGAATTTTTATGCAATGAGGAAATGGTTCTGGATACAACATGAGCACCCATGGGGCTATGCCATTGCTCAGTTTAGGGAGTAGGAGAAGCAGAATTTAGGGCATATTCAAAGTACTGAGCCATCTCTAGTGTTTTTTTCTAGGGTTTGTGCTCTTAATAGTGAAAATCCAGATCATCAGCTGGGTCACATGAAAGGATCGTAAATAGGGAAAAATGTAATGTAGGTTGATGATCAATATTGCTCCCTAGAGAAGTCTTTTTATATTCTCAATCAGATATGCACAAATTTGTGATACAATATGTTGTATTTGCTGTTGAAAAGAAATTCATTGCATTTGAGCACTTTGCTAGTAGTTTACTATGACTCCACCACTTCCCTGGGCAGTCTGTTCCAGTACCTGACCACTCTTTCTGAGAAGAAATGTTTTCTAATATCCGCCCTGAACCTCTCCTGGCATAACTTGAGGACATTCCTTCTAGTTCTATCGTTATTACCTGGGAGAAGAGCTTAACCCCCACCTCAACTCAACTTTCTTGCCAGGGCATAATTTTAATTCATAGAAATGAAGGATTAGAAATTGTCTTTGTCAGACATCAGGCCCAGAGGTGAGATGGCAAACGGAACAATGATTATCCTACAATTTTACACTCATGAGGTATCTTTTAGATTATATGTTCTTGGGGCTAAATAGACTATTAAAAGAGCCAGTGGCTAGAACAAGTCAGGTTTTCACTACGTTACATTAAGACAACTTGCGTGAACTATATGTTGATTAGAAACGTTAATTTAAAATCCCATGTAACTTTCTTTGCCATTTCAGATCTCTGATGTAATCTTTCTATTGTTGATTGTTGTAGACTTTCATAAGTATATGACTTGGAATAGAATGAGCTGATCTTTGGTATCTTGGGATATTTCGAAATGTTAGAAATGGTCTAACAGTACTCCAAAAATTTAAACATCACCTGATTGTTTTAATATTGCATTAATAACCAACCAGAAATATACCTATTAGGCATAACAATATGTTGGATAATCAATATTCTTTTACTAGTTTAATTATTTGCCTTTATGTGACTTCATATTTCACAGATCTCCTATGGTTCAGTTTAAATTTTTATTTCTTTAGAATTACAATGCAGAAGTTTTGGCTATTTTTGGCTTAAATAACTCAGCTTAATACTAAATGTAGTATTTAATATCTGGTTGCTTCTTTGTACATTTTAAATGTTATTCAAGACATGTCTGAGATTGACAGCTTTTACTATGTTTGTGTTCTACAGATGGACACCTAATTAGAAAAAAGAAGTGAATGTCTCCAGTCACCCAGAAAACGTGCCACATAACATTAACATTAGAATTTAGAATCTCTGTGCTCTGTTTTATTTTGAGGAGTATAATTGAAGTGTTTTGTTGATCTGGAAAATACCCTACCTCTAACTTTACGACACTTTAATTCATGTGTTCAAGATGTTTATTAGTAGATTGCTGATTTTAGTTCCATTTCACATTATGTATCTTTTGTTATCTATTTCTCTCCTTTTTTCTTTTTGATTTATTTTCTTTTTAGGGTTTTTCACTATTTAATCACCTAGGAAACCATACATTGATATTTTCCTGCCTTTACAACATACTCTTTGTTTCTTTTTGTTTAAAAGAGAGAAAAGGGTGATGCATAGTTTGCTTTTCCTCATAGCTCCCTCTAAGAAATTCATGTCCTTTCTGGTAACAGTTTCTAGGTCCCCTTCTAAATCTAAATATTGAAAGCTTTTTCCTTCCTACCTTCCTTCTCAGAACCTAGAACATTTCACTAACAGTCTATCAGAACTGAAATCTTCACTAACCATTGGAAGAATATGACAGAACACTAGTATTGTTTGTGTTTTATAAACTATCTGTTAAGATTTTTATGATTTATCATTGTATACAGAGCTCAGCTATCTTTTTTTTTATTTTTTTATTTTTTTTCAGAGATGGAGCTCTTGGCAACAGATAATAGACACCTATACACAATGAACTGCTGTTCTGCATATTTCTACTGAAAGTGTATGGTTCCTCTCCTTACATGAAAAGATGTAGTCTATTGTATGAATGCTCATCAATCAAACTAGACTTGGTAATGCATAAACTATTCTATTTTACATTATAGACAAGTTTATCTTAGTACACAAACACAGCTCTAGGAAAGCCCTCTTGGTACCAAGCTATTGAGTTCGTGTTTTCACAGCAATGCAAACAGTCTTTTGCTTTCTTTCATCATTTTGAAATTCTTTCTACTTCATCTTTCTTATATGACCTGGATGCAATGCGGCTGATAAGATTAAATATTTTTTAGCAGCTGCAGAAAGCCTTCAGGAGAAGCTGGCAGGAGAAATAGTATTTTCATTTAGTGTGATTACTTCCATGGGACACTATGATTTTTTTCTCTGTGTAAAGGCAAGGAGAACAGGCAAAAAAAATCCATTATTTGTATCTCGCCTTTTGAAGCTGGGGTGAAACCTTTTAAAATAATTGCAAATTGTTTCAAGTTTAGGGATGGGGGATTGTGAACAACCTAGAAATGATAGCAAAATTTTTGTTAGAATTAGAAATTAGAGATTTCTTCAAATTGTATTTCTACCATGGAATTTTCCTATAAATTCTATTCTCTCAAATACTAGAACTGTTCTATTGTGGAAAACAATATTCAAATACAAGCTAACTGAAACCATAAAATGTTTCAGTACATGAGTTTAATCTCCTGCTTTCCAGATTTGGCCAATGCTAATGGTAGACAAGCAACACAGATGCTGAAATTGAATATCTAACTAGAACTAATGCTAATTCTGCTATGCAGCCTCTTCACAGAGTAATACATTTAAGGCATTTAGTACTTATGGTATGAGATACCTCTCCATCAGAAAAGTGAGAATTTCAGTGAGAGCTACTTGGATTTTCATTAGGCTGCAAACTCTCTAAATTTTATTTTCAGTTTTTACACATACTGATGTCATTATATGAAGTCTATTATATTTTTGTGAGTGATGCCTCATTGTAACTTTTATTTGTAAATAAGGTCTAAATAGTTCCATTATATTTTTTTTCCATTGGTCCTGATTAGAAGAAATAGGAGTACAAAAATGCTGGTCAAACAGGTAAGAACAGCACATGGAATTGGAAGTAATGGGGTGAAATATAAGGCTTTTAGGCACTCCCCTGCCCTCAGGTGTCAGCATACCCTAGATCAAGCATGCCCAATCCACTGCCCAGCTCAGCTTACACTGTGGCCACCCCCTGCCCTGTGCTATCGTGGCAGTGGCTCTTCCCCACAAAGTGGCCTGGCTTTGTGCATGCAGCCATCACTCAACAACAACCAAAACATCAGTGAGCCATTAGCACTGTCTCAGCTGAAACCAGGACAATGGGAGAGCTCAGTACAGTTTCTATCTCCACATATCACTCCTTCCAAACACACTCAGTCGAATCAAAACCTATTTGTATTACAAGTTCTGTGTGCTTGTACCACATAGTGAGTAAGTACTGATTACTGATTACCAGTAACAATATTTCAACCTATCTAATGTGATCTCAAAAGAAAACAGAACTCACAAAAATAAAAAAGTGTGGGTGAAGGAAGAGTGCTCAGTGAAAAATGGACAGATGAGTAATTTTTTGTCAAGACAAATAATACAGCACTATGCTTAATTTGTAAGGAAATCACATCACTTCACAGAGACAACAATTTGAAAAGACATTATATGCAAAAATATGCTGCCAAATTTGATGCATATCAAGAAATGCTTTCTAAAGGCAAAGTAGCAGTACTGAAAAAAATTCTGTTATCTCAATCAAATTTATGTTCAAAAGTTACAGCTAAAATCAAAACCATTTAATGGTGGTTAGTTTATTTAGTAACGTATGGAAAGCTCATGTCATGGTTTGATGATTTTTAATATCAGTAATCTACATCATAACATCATGTAAGTCTCAGGGAGTTAGACTTAGTGCTCCAGTTCCATGGACTGCTGAATTTCTGGATACCTGGTTCTCAGAAGAGAAGAGCTACATATCCCAGAGAACTTTGGGTTCCCATCTTCCACTCAGAGGGAAAGATAAAGCTGCACACAAGCACCGAGACTGCCCTTTTTTGTGCTGCTCATCTCAACAGTGTGTCCCTCCAGCTCTCTCACCTTCAGCTTAAGAGTAAGTAAGTCCTTCAGTTTCAGACACTCTCTATCACTTTATTTGATCTATTAGCTTCAATTCCAATTGTATTGTATTGTGTCATTTTGCATTTCAGTATCGTATTCAGTAAATTAGTTTTCCTCCTCAGATCATTGCCACTGCTTAGTTTATAGACCCATTTCCCTACTCTTTCCCTTTTCTCCCCTTTCCCTTTCCTGGGGTATGGGTCTGTGGGTCCCCTGCCTCATTCATCATGAATCTGGGCCAAACAAACCCATAAACCATTGTCAGCGTGGCAGACATGGTTTGTTGTGGTAAAGAAGGTCTTTTCTAACATCACTTTGTCTCACCAGACTGTAGCTGGTCAAACAGAAGAAATAGGCAAGTCTATCAGAAGAATTTTTGAGAGTAAATCTGCTAACATCAAATTTTATGCTTTGGTGATAGATGAAAGTACTTATGCTACAGATGCAGCTTAACTTGCCAGTCCTATTAGAGGTATTGATAACAAATATAATGCCAATGCCAATGAAGAAATGGCTTCTTTGAAAGGCAAACTAAATCTCTTGAATTGTATGAAGCTGTAAATATTACATTAAATCAATTTTCTTTAATCACATATTTCTTTAATCAATATAGCTTGTATAGCAAATGACAGTGCCCTAGCAACGCTTGGTAAAAAGAAGGAATATATAAATTTAATAAAAGATGTTGTAATTGCCGGCAGCAACTCACATTTTATGAGATATCACTGCATCATATATCAAGACTTTTATGTGTAAAAGCTTAAAAAATGGATAATGTGCAAATTGTCACCAATTTGCTGTGGATTTCATAAAGTCCAGTGATTCTAGAAATTCCTTAAAGTATGGATGCTGATTATTAGGTCATCATTTTTTCTCTAGAGGAAGGTGTGTAAGTCAGCATCAAATGCTAAAAAGATTTTGTTATGCAAAATGAAATCAAGCCATTTATGAAATGAAAAGAAAAAATTGTGCCAGAACATGAAGATTAAAGACAGCCCACAGATTTTGCATTTTTGGTGGATTTGACCAATCATTTAAATGAGTTAAGCATTCATTTTAGGTGAAAAACAACTTATCTGTGCTGTTTAAAATCATAACAGCATTCAAAATGAAATTAAATTATTGTAAACTCAAGTGATGACAAGTGATTTTATGCATTTTGATAAATTGGCTAAACACAGCCATGTGAACAATGGAAAATATGCAGTTTACTTTTTATTTTGATATAGAAATTTGATAGTGTGTTTCAAGGTTGCTCAAAAAAATATTTTGTATACCCATGACTCCGTTTTCAATCAACATAATTACATTACGTTCAAATTATCAGATGAAATGTATAGAGTTCCAATCTGATATTCAGTTCTAGACTTTCATCATATCTCTTTACTAGACTTTTATAGTGTCTGTTTTTCCAGAGTGAAATGCTTCACAGTTACTCCTTAGCCATGTCTTTGCTTTTTGGCAGCACATATGTTTGGGAGCAACTGTTTTCAAGGATGAAGTACAGGATGAGTGAAATTTCATCAAAAATAGCTACTGAACACCTCAGTTACACTTGCAACTACTTCCATCAAACCAGACTAGTGAATTAGTTTCAGAAAAACAAAGTAAAATATCAAACTAATTTTATGTTTATTGGAAATACAGGAAAAATGAAGGTTTTGTTCATGGGGTAGCTGGCATATACATGTGTATACAAAAGATCTAGACTACAGCATATATTATCAGTGAGAAAGAACATCTTTTTTATTTTAGATCAAATTCCATATGGATTTGAAATCCTCAATATGATATATTATGGATGCTCATTGAACAAACCCACATCTACAACTCATTTAAACTTCTTTAGACTTTTGTAAATGAATTTATCAAATACCACATGGTATCTTAATGCTTTCAAAAAGTAATGGCTATGTACTAAAATCTTTTAAAAAGTGAGATTGGGAAATAAAGTTCTCCAAAGCTAATATATGACAAAATTTAAATTCAGCGCAACTTGAATTTTAGCACTTTATACTGCTTTCAGAAACTATTTCATCTGAGACTTTGACTGAGTCAGGTAGCCCTGGTAACATAGATTCCTAACAGCCTACGTTCCTCTCTGTGAGAGTTTGATGGTGGTGGTGGAGGCTTTTAAGAATATTTTGTATTTTCTTTCAAGTTGTGATTGCAGACTTCTTTTTCTTTTTCACAAGACCATCTTCTGGATTATGTTAATAAGTATATATTCAGTTCTTCTTGCCTTACTACTGGTGAACAAAAATAGCAGCCTGGTTTACATTTAAATTTATATTTATTATGCTGACAGCATCATTTCTTCTTTTTCCTGAAATTTCAGTGTTTGATTTTCAAAAGTAATACTCTTTTAATATTTTTTTTTTAGAAATCTAACATTCTGTTTGAAGTGTTTGAAAAAAAAAGGAATTAGTGAGTTTATTATGTCCTACTGTGAAGTAAGATATTTTCTCTCTAACCTGTATAAGTACTTGTTCACATCAGTAAATATCTCTGTAGTGTAAAACAGATTGTGACTTCTTCTCAGCCATTTTTGATCCTCGGTTACCTTTCCTCTTTGCCTTTCCCCTTCCCATCTGATGATAGCCAAAGACATAGGGAAAAAGCAATGCTATGTCATTTTCTTCAACAGCTCTCAGATTCTCAAGATTGCTTCCTGTATTCCATTTGTGGATCACTCAGTAATATTCTGGAATTACCTACTTATTTGATTTTTTTGTGTGTGTGCAAGTATTTCTGATTACATAAAGAAAAGTGGGAAGGGAGTGACATACATGGATGGCTTGAATTTGGTCTTTAGTTCACCAAATTTATTTTATGTGCAAATATGTTTTGTGCAGGTTGGAATATACCAAGAATTTGTCAGACAGCTTATGTACACAGATGTAGACAGAAGCTGGTTTGATAATCAAAGTATTTCAGTAATGAAAATTGCTAATTTATTCCAGGAATGAAATAATGCTGAGTGTGTGGTCTGGCTATTGATCTTTTTTATTATTATTATTATTTTTTTTAACACATTAACATTCTCATTCTATTTTCCCAACAGCTTGTACAGGTTTTTGTTTTTCTTTTTGACAGTGAAGAGTTGAAAATTCTGTTGAATCCGAATAGTAGCACATCAGCACATCAGATGACTACAAATGACATTAGGCAATGGAGACTCGAATCTGAAATATTAAATGAAGTGTGCCTCTCTAATCTCCTTTGAAAAAGGTATATTTTCAAGGTTAAGATAATCTGTGATATGTAGGATAGTAGAACACGCACCATTTGGTTTAATAATCTATAATTAGTAAGAAAATGTTTTTCACCTAGCATCTTCAGACTTTTTAGTAAATGAATCAAAAACATAAACAACTCAGAGATAATTATTTTTCACTATGTCCCTATTCCTTTTGTTCTTTCTCTGTTAGATCTGTGTAGACTTGTGCTGTGGTTCTGCCCTACTTTAGCAGTCAGTTGTTTGATTTTTCCTCTATGTCTTTGACTGTACCACCATAAAAATGAAAAGAGTTTCATCAGATTTTAGTTTTGTTCTAGGGACTTTTCCTAGCTCTCAAGCCTGAATGAATATTTAAGTAACTCATAATGCAACAATTGTTATTCTGAGTGTAAAATAAAAAAGAAATATTCTACTGAACATCACAGTAGCCTGATGAAAAGGTAATGGCACTTTTACAGAATAGAATAAAATCAAGTCCTAATTGTTTTGGTCAATTTGACTTGCCAGCATCTCCTGCTTTAATCTCTGCATAAATTAGAAACATTTTCTCTGTTCAAATTCCTGTGGGGTTGCTGTCTTTTGCTTCTGTCTACTTAATTCAGCTCAGCTAGTGAATGCTTTTGGATAATGTCATGATATTTCCATTAAAAAATTCAAAGTTGGTGAGAAGAAAGGTGTCAAACTGCTATTATTTAATAGAGATGAATTTCAGTGGTATGCCTTTGATTTGGCAGACTCTTCCAGAACTGTAAAGGATGTTAGTGAATGAACTGAGGTACATGATCCAAGGGCAAAGCTATTTGCCCAGAGTACCTGCAGGTAAACTGCAATTCAAGCTACAACAAATGAAGCTTTTAGTACCAGTGGCCAGCTAAGAAGAAGGGTATGTCAGCAATAGTGTTGGATTTTGGGAAGAAAGAATAGAGGAATGATTAATGTTGGTTATTTCTTTCTGAAAGAAAGTAACTTAGGACATGGAACAAATGCTATTTTATGAGTTGTGGTCTAAATCTGCTCTTGGTTCAGTATGTCTTGGTCTTCCTTATTTTCTAGCCATAAATCTACTGTATAAATACATTCTCTCCAGTAAGGCTGCTAAACGTCCAGTCTAGCCCCCACCTCACTAATTCTAATTCTCTTCCTAGAGTCTAAATCAGAGATCTCATTACTGCCATTTCATGTTTTTCTTTATTAAGCAGAAGATATGTTAGCACAAATAAGGTCACTATAAGCCCAAAATGGAGCTGAAAATTGTCATTATTTTGAACAATGGAATATTGTGAAAATAAAAAAGATTAAATACCCCTAATAATTGTAGGGTAGTGTAGTTGAAACAGATAGTTTCAAGTACAGACCAAAAGAAATCAAATTCAATGATTTGGGGTACTGTTTCATAAATTGATTTGTCTTGTCCATAGAGTGCAAGAATTTGAGTATGGTTTTATGAAACATGTATATGTAAAAGTATTTTTAATTATCTTTTTTACAATGACAGCTTAAAACATGTGTAAACTTCTCCAAGTCTCTGCAAATCCTGCCTTCTCAGTGTATTTGGATGATCTTGAGGTGCTGCCACCCTGATTCCATGGGTGGTCTTGCAGCGGAGTGTTCATTCCTGGGGGAGTAGAGGAATATGGATAAGCAAAATAAATAAATAAATAAATCAGAGATCTCATTTTCTTGAATGATAGGGTTAGATTATAGCTAGCAGAATCAAGAGCATGTAGGCATGGCACATGATGATTATGATTTATGGGAGCATTATAAAGGAAGAAAATCAATATATATTCTAAAATTTCTGTTTACTCAGACTAATCTAAACCCCCTCCTTCAGTTCATGATGACAGAGGAAGTCTATGTTGATAATAATTTTTCCTTATTCCCTTCAAAATAATCCCAGTAACTGTTAATGTGCAAATCCAGTTTTAGAAAATGAATGTCTTGTAGCCTTTCATTTTAATAAACAAAAGCCATAAAAGGTATAATATATGCATGTGCACAGAATGGTCTCTTATGCTGTAAGCACGTGCTTCTGATGATAGTATTTAAATGTGATATAATTGGTATTTTCTTGTCTGTTTTCCTTCATTACATGCATGGAGCAAAGTAGGGTGTAATGTTTTGTTATTCTTCTGATATTGCTTTGGATCACTAACAGAAAACACAATCTCATGGAAAGGCTGGTGTGAGCTTTGAAAACCATAAATGCAATTATGCAGGCTGGAGGCAATCATTTTCAAAGCTAGATAAATCAACTATCCTAGCATGAGGCAGAGCTCATACTGAGCACCCAACAGTGTGGAGCAGTCATCAGCATAAGACCTTTCTGTGATGGTGCCTGGGAGCTTCTCATCAGGTGCTGTGTTGGAGCAAGCTGGGGCTGCTGTGCTGCCTCTGCAGCCCTGTGCTGCTTCAGCACACACTGTAGAGAAAGGTTAGTTCCTTTGGTTCTTGGACTGATCTGCTGCACAAATATTTGCATGAAAGAACTGAAACTGGGTGCTTACAGTTTACTATTCTATTTATATGGCCATTTATTTAATCCACTCAAGTTTTGTACTTTCCTTTGAATTTGTCTTGTGATCCAGAAATTGCTCTCTCTTGAAAAGTGCAATCTATCATGCACCCAAACAAGGATATCATGGTTGCTGACATTTGATGTCTATATAATGGCTAATTCTGACATACAGCTTAACCCAATAAGACATCAAACCACTTGAGAAAGATACTGAGTGTCTGCAATGCTTAGTGGCTCTGTAAAAGTTTTAAGGTAATCCTCAATTTCTTTGTTAGTCTCTTAATGCATTGACAAAATATGTTACCTTTATTAACAATAAATATACAGAAAGTTAATTACAGTTAACTCCCCATTAAAGCAAGCTAGCTAACTAATAAATAATAAATAAAAATATTTCTTATAGCCTGTAATCATTTCATTTTTTTTTTTTCTTTTTCTCCTCCCAATCCCTTTTGTTCTCTTCTTCAATCTTCCTAGTGGTGAGATATGTAGTGGCAGATAAATGTAGTGAAAAAATTATTCGAGTGCTTCTTCACCAGTACCTATGAAACTTCCTTTTCTTCTTTTTTCTTTTTTTTTTCCCCCATGAGAATTTGGCAGAGCTAGAATTCATTTACAAAGAAAAATAATTAGACTGTATAGCTAAGGAGATTACATAACTTAGCAATGAGGCTCTGAAAGTATATTTATGGACAAAGCACAGTGTGGTGTAATTTAAAGCTGTTAGAACTCTGAGAAGACTTGCAGGTTTGTTTTGATAGGCATCCAGAATTTACAATTTAAAAATATGCACAGATGAATCTGATTTTATCATGATCAGTATATCTGTGAAAGCAGATCAGGCTTCAGGTATTTTGTCATCTTGTCTGCTTAATGTGTAATATGTACAATGGAAATGAAAGTAGGGCTAAGCTGAATCTCTAATAAAAGTGTCTCTACTTTTACAGGCAAGTTTACTTTTGTAAAGCAGTTATACTTGTATAAGTGAAAGACCATGCACAACAACAAAAGTTTTAAATAATGGAGGAAATATAACATATTGAGCTATGTACTATTAGAGTAAAATTGGATCAGATAGCTTATTCACACTGCTGTCTATGTTCAGAAATGTAATGAAAAAAAAAAATCTGTTCAAGTTAAAATGTGTCAAACTTCAATTACACAGGAAAGGTTCAGCCACTAAGGGTTGTATGTATAGTACATAGAATCAAATCCGGAGTAGACTGTCATCTGATGCTAGAAGCCAAGAACCTCTGGAAATTATGTGGATAGGAAGGAAAGCTAAGCAAGCAAATTTTAGTTGGCAGATAAAATTACAGGTAAAGCAGAACTAATTAATTTGACTTTCATAGTCAAGTTCAAAGTCTACTCAGCTCTAGCTATAAAGCCATAGACCCTACATCATTCAGTTTCAAAATTATATTGATCATTAATGCTGGTTACAAAACAGTGTGTCTCAGAAATAATACAGACTTAAAATGTAATAATCACGATATGTGTTGTATTTACAAGACTTCTCTGTTTGCTTTTACAAAATACCTGGGAGATACATGATCAAGTAGATAACTCCAATTTACAGACTATGAGGTAAAATAGGTAAAAAGCATAGAATGGTGATATTCTTTTCATATTTGATTTGCAGCTGAACGTGGCTTAAGAAAGAAGTGGAGGAAGGGCTTCTTTCTTGATGTGAAGCTCCTGAAAGCTTCAGGATGTGATTTGAAGCTCCTGAAAGGTCGTGGAGTTTGTTTGCATCAGGGGAGGGGGTTACATTTAGACACTTTATTTTCCTTGTAGATAAATGTGACCTCATGAGAACTAGAGAAGTGGAAGAGTGATGAAGTTATATCCCAGAGCTGGTGAATAAGAAATCATACATTTAGTCCAGGTTCTACGTGTCTTATTGTAAGTAGGAAAATTTTCAAAAGCAGACGAAGCCCCTATTGTAAGAAGCAATGAAAGTGATGTGATCGCAGAATCAGAGAGTTGTAGAAGTTGGAAGGGACCCATAGAGATCATCAAGTCCAGCCCCCCTGCCAAAGCAGCTCCCTAGACCAGATTGCACAGGTAGGCATCAAAGTGGGTCTTGAACGTTGCCAGAGAAGGAGACTCCACCACCTCTCTGTGCAGCCTGTGCCAGTGCTCCGTCACTGCGCTGTGAAGAAGTTCCCAGACACACTTTTGTTGAACTTCCTATGATTCAGTTTGTGAACATTTCCCCTTGTTCTATTGCCACACATTGTTAAGAGTAGTCCAGCTTTATCCCTTTGCCTCCCACACCTTAGATATTTATAGACGTGGATCAGATCCCCTCTGAGTCTTCTTTTCTCAAGGCTGAACAGACCCAGGTTTCTCAGCCTCTCCTCATAAGGGAGGTGTTCCACACCCTTTATCATCTTTGCAGCCCTCCGCTGGACTCTTTTGAGGAGATCCCTGTCCTTTTTGTACGAGGAGCCCAGAACTGGACACAATACTCCAGGTGAGGGCCTCACCAAAGCAGAGTATAGGGGTGATGTTTCTTCATCAGAAGTTAAAAGGATTGAAATACACAAGGACAGAATAAAAGTAGGATATGAACTATGTTAGGCAGTGAAAAGTTATGAATGTCAGAAAGCATGCAGATAGATTGCTGTGAGAGATGCTTGTTACAGCATAAATAAGCCAACTTAAGGATCAGATGCCAGCACTATCCTGAGTTAAAAGATCTCATGAGTATTTGGCTTCATTAGCATTGAATGAGCATTTTAAGGATGAAATTCTAAGTAATAACATCAGATATGGACAAGGAATGCAGACAGAGGTGACCAAATTCCAGTTCTAATGGGGAAGATTAAAGTGCTTCAAGATTTCATTGAAATTTGAGTATTGATTGACTCCAGTAGCTGGAACAGCTGGTTGACAACTATTATGATGAAAGTAGTGTAATAGTGTGCAGTAATTTCTAAGGACACAGAAACAAGTTCCTGAGACAAGCCTCATCTGAAGATGAGAAAAAAATCAATAGAGCAGCTTGATGAGATTTGTTTGGGGTACTTGAGTGCAGGGCTAGCTGTATATAGTTGTATGTCATAAATATGATGGCAACAATACAGGGATTAAATTAATATATCTATTAGTAATTTAAAGAGATTTAATTTATTAGTTTATTTTGCTTAAAGAAAATTATTTTAATGTAAATAAATACATCTTGATTACACAATATATTTTTGGTTTTATTCTAGGATTACCACACGCACCAATACAGGTTGGGGGATGACCTGCTCATGATGAGCTCTGAAGAGAGGGATCTGGCTGTCCTGGTTAATGACAGGTTGGCCATGAGCCAGCAGTGTGCCCTGGTGGCCAAGAAGTCCAATTGAATCCTGGAGCACACTAGAAAGAGCGTGGCCAGCAGGTCTAGGGAGGTGATCCTCCCCCTCTACTCTGCCCTGGTGAGGCCTCACCTGGAGTACTGCATCCAGTTCTGGGCTCCCTGGTACAAAAAGGATAGGGTTCTCTCTTTCACATGTAAGTAAAGCTATTAACAACCAGATATAGTTGATGTTCAGCTGGAAATTGTCATTTTTAAGTGTCATTTAATGCAGATATTTTGCAACCTTTTGGAATCTTTGATCTTTTGGTATTTGTTATCTAATATCAAGCAAATGGTCAAATATGCTTCCTTGTTTAAACCTCTGTGTAGATTCTGATCTTTTTCTATCTGAGCATCTTTATTCAAAGGGTTTCGTTACATATCTGCTTCAGAACTGATACTCCTACTGTGACATTGTTAGATCAGATATATGTTCATTTCATTCTTGATGTTAATTAGCTGCTTGGCAAATTCTAGCCTCTAAGTATGCAAATGTTTCTAGTTGTCCATTTACCTCAGATCATATTCTCATACTCTGTAGTTTTTTGTTTTTTTTTTTTTCTCTCGAGAACATATGATCTGGTTGCTTATAATCACATTTTTGCAGTTTTAAGAAGTTGGAAATATTTTGCCCAAGTAGTCCTGGTATCACGGTTTAATGATTTTTTTGTTATTGGTATTCCACATCATAACATCATGTAGTGCTGTGGGAGTTAAAGAGTTAATGCTCCAGCTCTGTGGATCATTGATAGCTCCTGGTACACCTGTCTCAGAAGAGAAAAACTACATACCCCAGAGGACTTTGTGTTGCTTTGCATTTTTCTGTTTTCCGCTGAGAGGGAAAGATTAAAGCTGCGTGTCTCTTTCCTTTGGGATGGACTCAGCAGTGGGTGCTCACTGCCGTCTCTCCTTCAGAGTTAGCATAAGGCCTTCGGTTTATCAGACACTCTCTCTTGCTCATTTTCTTTGATTTATTATCTTCAGTTCCAAAAATATTGTATTATATTGTGTTATTTTGCATTGCAGTATCCTATTTAGTCAAATAGCTTTCCTCCTCAGATCATTGCCACCATTTTGTTTTTAGGCCCTTTTCCTTTTTCCCTTTTCTCCTTCCCCTTCCTCACGTTGTGGGTCTGTGGGTCCCCCTCCCCAGTCATCACGGAACCAGGCTGTAAACCATTGTCACCCTGTTTGCAAAAATAAAACAGCTGGAAGATTATAGAATATCTTAGGAGTTTCACTTGCACACTACTTTCAGAGGATAAATTATTAAAAAAAAAGCACTTTGTTAAGTAATCAAGTAAAACTATGCTTACTGCTGGATCTTTATTAAAATGATGTATCTTAATTATACCTCAGTAATGTTACCATTTCTATCTGACACAGTTTAAGATAGCTAATTGCACTTTATTAGTTTTTCAGGATAATATTGAATGTAAAACTAATCCTGTTGATTGACTGCTATTACAAGTGTATTAAAACTGAATTGGAGACCTTTTTTTAACTAACTTGATAAACACTATACCATTCAGATGTATGGATTGATGAATTTTTAAGACAAATTTATCCTTCTTTTCAATTTCACAACACCAGTTAAAGCTTAAGCCAAATTCAACACCTATGTGTTAGAAGATCTGTCAGTGCCCAAGCATGGATAATTGTTGTCTTGAAGCTGTAAATTTTTTTAAAAATTCCTATTGCCCAACATGAATCTCAACGGGTCTATTTCTTTAGTTATAATCTTGTTTATGTATGCTAAGCTGCTAGTGAATTATCTGTATGACTTTTGTTTTGTTTCAGTCTGAGGAAATCTTTCAATCTATTGTAATTAAATTATAACAGGAGTGTACAGCACTTAGTGCATCATCATGATTTAAATAATATAACAAAATGAAATAATTTGAGCTTGTCAATTTCGTGTAAATTCACTTTTGGAGTTTAAGAAATAATGCTTTCCAAAATATTATTCTACGGCTATAGGCTTGACATCTTTTCTTCTTGTGTAGAAGATCCCTTCTTCATCTGAAGAAACCTCTTTTAAAACTATCAAGGCAAATTTTCTCTGTTTAGATTAGTCAGAGTCCTATGAATAGTACTTAGCTGAAAGCAGGAATAAGTTCAGCTATCTCCTACCCTATTCTGAAATGCTACGTGCTATTTTAGCCAGCTGATCTCAGTGAGACTGTCTTCATCCCAAGGACTAAGATGCTGAAGTGTCTCAGATGATAACAATCTGCCTCTTCTCAAACTTGCTGGAAAAAGAACAGCATGATAGAAAGCTCCTATGTAAGTCAATATATTTATTTTTACTTTGTGTCTATTAAAACCTGTATAGCAAATAAAAAATGAAATCACATCATTTTATTGTTCTTTGTAGTCTGGTGGTCTGCTATTTCTGTGACACCTCATGGTTTTGAAGCTAAAGTGATTTTATCAGCACAGTGATGATGACAACTGTAATGTATTTTTGCTAGAGTTGTGGCCTAATTGCAGACGTTTTTGTGATCTAAGTTGTAAATATTAGTAGTGTAACACTCTTTACATTTCTTTACTTTTAAAATATTACTATATGTTAGTGAAGCACAACTTTTTTTTACTGAAATACATCAAGTAATTGCAGTAATTTACATTCCAGTGTTGTATCTTTATGGTGATAGTTCAGGACAAATATAAACTTTTGTTTCTCTTTTCTAAAGTTTATCACATTTGTACAATGAATATCATAGAATGTTTACAAAAACATGCCACATAATAGTTTTGAATGCCTTTCAGTTCCTTTTCTAGATGTCACATGGACTACACTTATGTTTGACCTCTCACTGAAATGTAAGTATACAGTTTTCCTACTAGACATAAAGTACAATCTGAATGTATTTGCATAATATGGAATGACTGGAGCATCAGGTGCTCCATTGTATGAGGTTTGCATAATTGTTTCCATATGGCATATGATAAAAAGCTGTTGCAACCAAGGGATAATAAACTTACTCCATTTATTCCAGATGGCCCAATTTGTGCATCTGCATTAATATTAAAAATTTAAGTGTTTTCTTTGAGAGTCAGCTGAACAGCATCCTGGGAGCTAGGAACATCTCCTCTGGGCTGATCTTCTCATCACAATTCTTTTCTTTCTAAATTCCATTCATTTCTTTTTCTTTTTATTCCTTTTTTTTTTTTTTTCCTCTCTACTTCCCTCCAGTCTTTAATCTGGAGAACAGTTTGTGATCAGATATTAGTACAAGAAATTTACATACAGTTTACATACAGATTTTAAGTTAAGTTGAATTTTAGATAACTTTAGCCCACTTTTATTTCTAGCCAAAAGGAAACATAAAGGCTGAATAAATATTTAAGTGAATTCAACTTCGGTCTGTAAAAAAACAGATGTAAATTACTAAGACAAATTGCCTTTGTATTAAACTTCTCTTGCACAAAAATCTTCTGAGTAGCTCATTAAAAATATCTTACGGGTAAATTTACTGCTAAAACCAATATCCCTTAGAGAAAAAATAAAGTAGTGAGCACTCGAGAAGTTTGTCTTCCTGTAAAGTAGAAGTTTCATTCTGATTCTCAGAGTCAGAGCTAGCATCTCCATCTATTTGGATAAATTTTTTTATTTATTTATTCTGCTAGGGGAAAAATACTGTTGATTGAACCATCTGAGGATGTTGTCTGCCTCTTTCTAATGCCTTTAAACTTGTTTTTCTCTCCTTAGTGAAAAGCAGGATGCCAAAGAGATTTTGAAATATTGTCCACAATAAAGGGAAATTATTTGAATATCTTTTAGCAGAAATCACTGTCAGCAGGCTGTTCTTAGGAATATCATATTTCAGCTCTTTTACAGATGAAGTATTTTAACAACTTTGTTACTTAGGACTTAAAAAAGCAAATATAGGGTCTTCTTTCTGCACATGCTTTTCCGAATATCCCATTGTTTTGCCCTGCAGCCTTCTTGAGAGTAAGAGTTGTCCTATTTGTGCTCCCAACTGAAATTAATAATAGACATAATTTGAATATCTATATGCAATTGTTCTTTTTTCATCCTGTGTCGAAAATAATTCTTATTTGTTATTTCAAATTATTTGCATAGAGAGCATGGTATGCATTTATGAAAGTTAATCTCAATAATTAATAAAACTTCCTTCTACTGTCTACTAAATTTTCCTGAACTCTTTTTCACACAGCTGAGTAGAGGTTGGAAGAGATTAAGGTCAGCTGAGAAACTTCTGATAAAATATCTCTGCATCTAAGGTATGTACTTGTAGAACATCGTAGGAATTTCAACCAACAAAGCAAAGTCAGTAAAAGTTGGCTACCATAGTTTGTTTCTCTTAGAATCTTAACACTTATTTCTGAAATCTTGCTTAAGGCTTCCTGTTACTAAAAAACTCTGAAGAAACTTGCTGTTTCTCTATGAAATTGTGTTGATGACCCTTGCTAGTTCCTATTGCAGAATTACCTGTTTGTCCCATGGAAGTGACAAAATTACTCCCTGGACTTTTAGATTCCTCCAGAACATCTTCCAGCACAATAGTTCAGCCTGTATTTACAAGAAAGAATATGGTGCCTTATGCTTATGCTGTTATTTATATGCAATTACTTGGATACAGTGTTTCTGCATCTGTGAAGACAATGATTATCTTAACTGAAGGGCTCATGTAAATTATAACTGATAACTGGAGAGCCTGCCAGGGAAAAGAACTCTCTGCTTACCATTGGTCCCACAGAGAAATCATCCATCAAAGATAATGGGTTGGGTAAATCTCGGCCGCTCTGAGCTCCAGCTCACATAGTGGCTTTTAATAGGAAACAAGCTGACCTAATTTATGTCATGGTTAAATGTACAAAAATGAAAATATAAGGTCAAAATGATGCAAAAATAACAAACCAGAAGCTTTCAGAAAAGCAATATTGGAAAAATGTACTATCTTATTTCCAGCAGCTCTAAATTACCAGAAGCTTAGAGACAAATAGTATTCTCATTTCAATGGAAAAGTATATGCTCCTCCAACCTCCCACTCCAGGGAAGAAAGGAAGGAAAAAGAAATCTGGGGATGCTAGGATTTTTAATAAAATTATTATCCATTTAACTTTTTTTGGAAACATTAAACTTGACTGATTTCCTCCATTTGGTGCGAAGATAAAGATTCATGTCTACAGAAGAACATTCTAATTGTGTTAGAATTAATTAGAATTAATTTCCGCTTAATACTATTCTTACATAATTCACTACTTACTAATTATCTTCACCAAAGCTGTCAACATTAACCCCTGAATGTGTCGGAAGAGATCCGGATAAACTGAAGGCAAATGAGGTCAGCAAATTTCTAATAATCTGTTGAATGCTTTACTGTATACATATGCTATGAATGTACAAGGCTGACAAGTAGAAAGCATGTGGAAAAGATCTGTTTATGTTAAAATAATGTAGGCGGTATAGAATTGATGACTTATAGTGACATACTAAGATACAGTGAAGCGATCATTAAAACACTGTTGTAAACCTAAAAAGACATCTGATTTAAGTTTCTGATGCTTTGGTTTTTTAACTCTTGAGAAAAGATGAAGCAAAGCTTGTGTTTCTTTGACTACCCAGCATAAGAAAGAGAAATTAGTTAGAGGACTGATATTTGCAATCTTGATGTTTGATATTGATCAAAAAGCCTTAGAAGCAACTGGTTTGACATTTTTATTTCTCTTCAGAGCATATCATGCATCTCTCTCTAAATTGCTTGTAATATAATCAGAAAGCACTGACCCATAGCCTACACAAATATCTTGAATAATAGATTCCAGCTTAGTCAATCTTGTAAGAGAGACAAGCTGTAGCGATACTATATGAATTATCTTATTGTGTCTTCTCCATTATCTTGTTTGTAAATGTGGAAAGATACTACAGTTTTTCACAGCTTCAAAGCATTACATGCACAGCCTTAGTGTTTCTAATATTCACCTAATTAACCAAACCAGCAAGTGTCCTTCACATTTTTTTTTTTTTAAATTTAAATAATCACAGAACAAAATAATTATGAACTAGTGTGGAACATTATTTGCGAAAATAGAGAAGTTTTCTATCACTTCAATGTTTGTGACTGTTAGCTTTTTCATTCAGTGGAAAGCTGTCTTGTTAATGAAAGTCATTAGAATAATTCCATATACAGTAAAAATCTACTTTCTGGCATTTATTTTTCTCCTTATTTCTCATTTTATCAGTGTAACCTCTGCAAGGCTAAGAGAAATTAATGAAAGTGACAGTGAAATGAAGAATGTAGAAAAATCAAAACCCAGATAAAATAAAACAGTTATTAACTTCACTAACATTGTATCATGAAAATTATATTTCAAAATAAGAAAACACTGAAAAGTATTACTGATCTTCCAAGCAAAAAAATTATATATATATATATNAGTACTTGCCATAGAAAAAAAATGTAATTCCTGTGTGAGATAACTATAATTATTTTCAAAATTAAGATACACTCACTTAGCTTTGAAGTGGTAAAAGATATATATTTTTCATTTTTCACCAAAAAATTAGTAAAGCTTTCAAAGATATACTGAACAGTAATTAATTGTGGAGCCTCTGGGTTTTTAAAATACTGTAATTTTCTGATTACAGAGCCTCCAAAGTCATATATTCCAATTTGCTCTCAGATAGAGGAATATAACTTTGCTAAGGTTAAGAGAGGTAAGAGATAACTGGGAGAGGGAAAACATATCCTAAAAGACTTCCACGTCACACATATAACAGATAATAACATGTTATGAAATCAAAAATAAATGCATTTTTGTGGTAGGTATTGGAAAGAAGTATTACATACTCTGTCTTGACTTTGGAAAAAATCTCTAATGAGTACATTTTAGGATGGTAAAAGAAAAGGACAAAGAGGGTTAAAATGTGGCTACCCATTCAAAACTGATAGAATGTGATTTTTTCTCAAAACAGTACTGAGTACAAACTGTATGTTTCTCTAGTTATATAGTGTAAAATGTTCTGTTCTTTGCAAAGATGGTCTGTTTATTGAAAGTAACAGAGACTTTTTCCCTCTTTTTGGCTCCACAAAGCTTATCTGAAACTCAAATTGGCAGGATCCAAGAAGGAATGTAGAGCATTTCAAAATTTGATATTAAACCATTTACATTTTTGGCCTCTGCTTATCAATAAGAAATAATAAGGTATATGTCTCATACAGAGGTTCTTTTTACAAGGTGTAGGTAACATAAACATAATAGAGAAGGGCCCAAAGCAGGTAATAGTAAGGTTTGGAACAGTAGAAAACTTCGTCTCATTCCAGAAGACCTTGAAAAACTGTAGGAAATGTGCTGCTTCCTACAGAAACTTGTGGTAATTCAAATGTTCATGGTGTGATTCTTAATCCAGAAGGCATGCTTGATTTGATTTGTTACTGTATTTCAGGTGAGGAAACTGTTGTATATGAAGTTCTCTAAACTGTGAAAGTGAGTAAGGTGTATTCAACAAAAAGAGTTCATTTATTGCTCATCAACTGAGCTGACTTGGTCCAACATTTCAAACTGTCTGTCATATGTCTTTCTTTTATTCTTCCAAAAGAAACCTTTGGTTGAAGTGTAATATATCAGTACATTAATTGAAATAAAATTCCATAGAACAGAGATATTATCCAATTTCTTATTTGCCTGAATATAGTTGCTGTTATGATTGGAACAAAATGCATAAGAAACAGAACGTCTTTAGTCAGTCTTAAACTGCAGTGAACTTCTAAATACTATGCACCAAGTTTTGGAGCGTGCTTCTCCATTAAGGCAGAAAATTGCACTAGGGAAAAGGTAGCCGACCTGTTTCTGATCTGTTGCAACAGTTTTACAAATAGTGCTTTGCTTTAAACTTGTAGTGGAAAAAAACCTAATGTTGTTAACAATCGGACTGAATATGAATGCTGGTAACGTATGCTAATTAGAAGTCAATTTAGTCACATAAATGTTTAAGAGGAGTCTGACATCTCTCTGAATTATTGTCCTTGGGCATTTCTACTTCTTGCCCAACTCTGATTGCTTTGCATATCTTTCAAGGAGCACAAGTGTATTCTTTAGAGTATTAAGAATAAGTGAAAAATACTTGTTTTCCCTTTCCTATTACTGTCACCTTCATAACAGTTTCCTGGTTTACTGATCCCGTTCTTGTTAGTCTCTATCACAGAAACTAGAATGGAATTTTAATGGCAATGCAGACCGTGAAACAGTAATGGAGCATTTGACTGAGTTGTTGGAATGTGATGTATTAGGTCCACAGTGCACTTACAGATTCTCCAAACCAAAAGAAGAATAAGAAGCAAACTAGTGACACCACACAAGGCAGGACATTACATTTGACTATTGGTATCAGGTTGCTAAGAAATTCATGTTTTGGGTAGGAAAATTCTCTTGAGCTCTCCCTTTTCTGTACTAAAGCCACCAATTACATTACAAAAACTAAGATATTTACTAACAGATCACCTGTAGAAAGGTAGTAATAACCATGATACAAGAAACCAAGGAATTAATTGTATGTCTTACACAATTCTGTTTTCAGTCATAGTCATGAATTGCTTTGGTCCATGAAATGAATTAAACTAATGTCTTTATATCATCCCCCCCAATCTTTTTGTATCACCTGACTCATTTTATTTTATATTTTAACTCCTGTTGAGTGTAAGTCGGGATATATCTTCAATTAGCTGTCACTGCTAATCAGATACTTAAGGTCAGTTATTCAATTCTAAATATATAATCACAATAATTGGACTTATTCAAGCAACTTCAATTTTACACTGTAGCAATTTAGACATGAATTTGACCATTATGTGAAATCCTGTTCATACTCAGTGGGTGGCACTCACTCATTTTTATGAAGATATCATTTTGTTCCACATGCCACACGCAATTGCTTCATCTAGTTTAAAGTACTTAGTAGGTTGAAATTGTTCTACAAGTATTCTTTGCCTTCCACTTTTCTGTACTTTGTTTTATGTAGTGCTGTCCCTTCAGTTTACAATGTGACATTGTCTCAGTGTTTCATATAATGTTGCCTTGTCTTTGACATTCTGAAAAGACTTATGTTGTCAGCAGTTATTCTTCAGATTTTCTGTCTTTGAAATCTTTCATGCCTTGGTGAGGTGTACTTCATTAACTGTCCATTTTGAAACATGTCAAAAGAATACCATACTATAATCTAAATCTCTGGGAACAAACTTAGGTTGGCCTGCCCTGGCCCAGTTCTCCAAATTTTGGATGTTTAAAAGAATTACTGCTAAAGCAGAAATTATATTAATAATACAATATTATCCATTTAATCCATGTAGCTGTCACAAGAACAATGATTGTAGCAATTGTTCTGTTCTTCAGCACTGGTAAAGGAGAGGAAAATGCATACAATTAGAGGAATCCTGAGAGATGAGTTATCTACAGATGAACCTCTGTGATTTCCCCATTCTCTTCTCAAATGAAGACAAAAAATGAATGACATTTTTACTGTGTAATTTAGTACTTCAGTGAAGGTGGTTTGACATCCATCTCTGGGAAAGAGCAGGTGATGGAAGAATACTCCAGGCAGATGCTTTCCCTCCTGTAGATCCTTTCATTCCAGTGTATGGTTGATGCAAAAAGGAAATTCATAGCATAAACTGCTTCCTGGAAACATCGTGTTTCTTTATTTTTTTGTGTGTTTCTT
>VXAB01000290.1:0-11374 GCA_013399175.1 Odontophorus gujanensis
GGTCCCCCGCACCAATCATCACGTCACAGAATGGGATCCTGGGCAGCCTGATCTAGTGGCTGGCAACCCTGCCCATGACATGGGGGTTGGAACTAGATGATCTTTAAAGTTCCCTCCAACCAAAGCCATTCTGTGATTCTATGTCTTCACTCTGTTCCTTCTAGATTTGGCAGCTATGCAGGAAGATCTGGTAAAGCCAAAGTAGTTCTTATCAACACTAATATCATTTCCCAAGAGTTAATCTACTAAACACAAACAATAAGTAATCTTGAGTGACAATCACTCAAAGCAAGATGGAAATTTGAAAACAATGGGCAGGTTTCTCATCAAGCCACCCACATCACTTTGAGGACTGGTACAATCTTGTGTTAGATCTTGTGAAGGCAATTTCTTATGAAGTTGGTAAACTCCTGACTGTTTGACAATAAACACTCCGTGGGCAGACACTGTAAGAGGACAAGTACACACCATCAAACCGCTAGTGCCCAGGTCTGGAGTCTGGATGGTAGTGTTCTGCTGTGGGCTAAATTTTTAAGATGGATGCCTAAATTCACACTTCTGCTTCTAAAAGCGGGTACTTAGAATCTGAAAATAGGGCTGCATAATTGCCCTTTGGAAAGCTGTTTTTAAACTGCAGCTGACACTCGGGAATTCCAAGTGGTTGACCAAACTGAATAGAAAACTGTAGCTGTAAAGAATGAGCCTCCAGACGATACTGAAAAGACTTGTTTATTATGTCAAGAAAAGCCAGTAGCACTTTTCCCATGAACACCCTTCAGCACTCTGATTTCCACAGTACAGATTCCAAAGAAGGCAAGAAGAATTTCCTCCACTAGCTCACATCTGGATGTTGATGTATACTGCAGTTTGATTTGCATTTTTATTAGACTTAATTTTTTGGTTGGATATTAAGAAGCAGCTTGTATATTAAGGAAACTGGGAACTACAAACCTCAGATTCTGGGGGAAGAGGAAGGAGGGCAAAATTAGTGGAAATTGAGATTTAGAAAAAAAATGGTGTAGATATTAATTAAACAAAGCAGAAAACACACTGAAAGGGAAAAACTCAGGATATGGAAGTGTATTTTCCGTATATCTCACTAAATTACTCTCTTAAATTACTCATATTTATGGTGTGTGCCTAGAATCAACAAAGTAATATTCACACAAAGAAAATAAGTTCAACTATATAGTAACAACTGTAGAACTAAGTCCAAAATTAGTGAAATCTAATGCCAGTTTGATTATTGCCATTCCTTATGATCACTGCTTAAAGAAGTATATTGTCTTTAGTCTTGATTTAAAAGCAAGTTTAAGCCTTTGTGAAAATGCCTTCACAAGATCTAACACAAGATTGTACCAGTCCTCAAAGTGATGTGCATTGATGAGAAACCTGCCCATTGTTTTCAAATTTCCATCTTGCTTTGAGTGATTGTCACTCAAGATTACTTATTGTTTGTGTTTAGTAGATTAACTCTTGGGAAATGATATTAGTGTTGATAAGAACTACTTTGGCTTTACCAGATCTTAGATTCATAGATTCATAGATGCATTAGGTTGGAAAGGACCTACAAGATCATCTAGTCCAACCATCCTCCTATCACCATCCCTACCCACTAAACTACTAAATCAAATCCCTTAGCACCTCATCTAAACGCTTCTTGAACAGCGCTAGGGATGGTGCCTCAACCACCTCCCTAGGCAGGCCATTCCAGTGCCTGACCACTCTTTCAGAGAAAAAGTTTCTCCTCAAATCTAATCTAAATCTTCCTTGGCGCAACTTGTGGCCATTCCCTCTCGTCCTGTCACTAGTAATCTGGGAGAAGAGGCTGACCCCCTCCGCACCACAATCCCCCTTCAGGAAGTGGTAGAGTGCAATAAGGTCCCCTCTGAGCCTCCTTTTCTCCAGACTAAACAATCNGCCCAAGTGCAACACCTTGCACTCGGCCTTGTTGAACTTAATTAGGTTCACATGGGTCCACTTCTCCAGCCTGTCCAGGTCCCCCGGATGGCTTCCCTTCCCTCCAGAGTATTGACTGCACCGCTCAGCTTGTTGTTGTCTGCAAACTTGCTGAGGGTGCACTCGATTCCATCATCTATGTCACTGATAAAGATGTTGAAGAGCACTGGTCCCAAGGACTGAACCTCAGGGGGCAACACTTGTGACTGACCTCCACCCAGACATAGAACTAATTACGTGTTGGCCTTATGAACTGCAAGAGCACACTGCTGGCTCACATCCAGCTTTTCCATCAGGACCCCTAAGCTGTTCATCACAGGGCTGATCTCAGCAAGTTCTTCTTCCAGTCTGCAGTCATATCTGGGATTGCCTCAGTCCAAGTGCAACACTTTGCTCTTGTTGAATCTCATTAGGTTCTCTTGTGACAATTTAATGAGCCTGCCCAGGTTCCTTTGGATGGTATCCTTTCCTTCTATTGTGTCAGATGCGCCTCTCAGCTTGGTGTCATCAGCAAACTTACTCAGGGTGCACTTGATTCCATTACCTGTATAATTGATAAAGATGTTGAAGAGGATCAGTCCCAAGATGGAACCCTGGGGGATATCATTCATTACCAGCCTACACCTGGGCATAGACCCATTGTTACCAACTTTCTGGTGACGACCATTCAACCAATTTCTTATCCACTGAACAGTCCAACCTTCAAATCCATATCTCTCCAATTTAGAGATAGGAATGTGGTGTGGAACCATATGAAAGGACTTGCACAAGTAGACAACATCAGTTGCCCTTCCTATGTCCACTGATGCTGTAATTCCAACATATAAGGCCACCGTATTGGTCAGGCATGATCTACCTTGGTGAAGCTATGCTGGTCATCTCAGATCACCTGTTCATCTTGCATGTGCCTTAACAACACTTACAGGAGGATCTGCTCCATGCTCTTCCCAGGCACAGACATGAGGCTCACTGACCTATAGCTCCCTGTGTCTTCCTTTCTCCCTCTCTTAAAAATAGGAGTGATATTTGCTTTTTTTCTGTCACTGGGGACTTCTCCTGCCATGACTTTTCAAATACGATGGAGAGTGGTTTCGCAACCACCCAACCCATTCCTTCAGAACCTTGGGATGCATATTGTCCAGCCCCATAGACTTTTATACATTAAACCTCATGAGGTGGTCTCAGATCTATATATGGGATTTGACTGGAGTTTTGGATCATCTTGTATCCCCCAGAAGGAAACAAGAAGATTACATTTTCAGAGCATACTAAGTCTTAGTTCATAGCCTTAGTTGTCTTCTAATAGTGAACCATTTTTACAAGGCACTGTCTTTAGAGTGAGCTCTCACTGGGGTTTTCCTCAGCTGTAGAAATCTGCATTAATCCAGTGCCATATCATGTCTTAAAGGCTACCTTGAAGTATTTATCTTTTAGGTCTCTCCTTGGAAGCAAGTGAGTCTTTTTCCATACATTAAGTAATTCAGTTGTGAATCTTTTCCCTACATTCACTCATTCCCCTAAGACTGTTGTTACTAATTCCAATGACTATTTGGCAAAAAAAGAAGAATGGATTCTTTTCCTTCCCTCTTTGTCTGCTTCTGTCACCCCATGATCTTTTTTGTATGCCTTCATTTGCAAATTCTTCATAGCTTTCATAGTTTTCTTGTTTACATTTATATGAATATCATAATAAATTATAGCTTTTCTATGGTGAGTTGCATTCAGTATCTGTAACATACTTTCAAAACTTAGGTATCCGTCCTTCCAGAGAGATAAAGCATGTCCTATTGATTTTATACATAGCACATTTGGTTGTCATTTTCAGTTTTTTATCCACTTTTACTCCTTAATCTTCCCTCCCTTTGGGGGTATGATTACATGCAGCTCCTGCAATCATGTCAGGTACAACTAAACACTGAAAGACAAGATAGTGCATTTTTCTTTATGATATATTTGTTGAGATATCTCCAGGAAAACCTTAATTTCACCAGTCCTAGGAGCATCCTTACCTATAATATTCCATTTGAAAACATCCTCAACTTTTAACTAGCCTATTGGCGTCTCTGTGTCTGTTTTTCAGCTATAAGGTCTTTGCAGCAATGATGGATTCATGCCATGAATAGTATAAGGGTTTCACTGTTCTGCTTTTACGGTATTTTTAATTGTTCTGTTCTGGTAACCAACAGTTTCAGAAAGGTCAGTGAGTACACAACTGGTGCTTTGAGTGGAACACTTCCTTTGTTCTTCCAGATAATAAGCCCTGTCCATATATTTATACATGTTCACTACACTGTTCTAAGATGAAAGATTTGGGGCTGCACAGAGTTATTTTGTGTCTATGAGAATTCTATTTCATTTACAGTAGTTTCTAGTGCAAGATATGAGGGGTTCCATGTAAAAGTCCCGCAGCAGGAGAATCATGTAAGAACAGAGGAGATTTTTCTTTCCTTCCAGAATGGAAATCTTTCCTTCTTTCCACAAATACATAATGATATCTTTGTGTATTATTAATGAAAACTCATCAGAAATTTTAGTCTAAAAAACAAACATATGTTCATTAAACCTCCATAGCAAAATTCTCTTGATAAAATAGTTGTTCCCCTTGAAGGACGTTTATCTCGACTGGAAAACCATTTATAAGTCTTGTTCTCCAAACCACAATTGACACTCAGGTGACAGCTATAACTGAATGATTTTTAGTTCGCTTAAGTTTTTTGTATTCTGTGTATGTTGAATATAATAGTAATTGAAGATACTGTCAAAACGTCAGTGCATCAGCAGTGCTATTTCTGCACCGTTTAGAAGCCTGATGGGATTCTCACTGCTGTGGCAGACTTCTTTTTCCCTACCCAAGGACTATGCAAATTACACAAACAATTGAATAGTGGAGTTGTATAATCATGGTTGAAAAAGACCTCTAAGATCATCCTTTCCAACCATCCATCTACCACCAGTATTTCCCCACTAAACATAATAATAATAATTTTATTATGTTTAATAATATTTCCCTTAGTAGATCAAAACATTTCTTGGACACCTCCAGGGATGGTGACTCAACTACCTCCCTGAGCTTCCCATTCCAGAGCCTGACCACTCTTTTGGAGAAGAAATTTTTCTTAACGTCTGACCTGAATCTCATCTGACACAACTTAAAGCCATTTCCTCTTGTCCTGTCTCTAGTTACTCAGGAGAAGAGGCCAAATATTGCCACAATCTCCTTTCAAGTAGTTGTAGAGTGATAAGGTCTCCCTGGAGCCTCCTCTTCTCCAGACTAAACAATCCCAGTTTCCTCAGCCGTTCCTCATAAGACTTGTACTCCAGCTGCTCCTCACATGACCTGTACTCCAGACTCCTTACCAGCTTTGTTGTTCTTTTCTGGACATTCTCCAGGGCCTCAGTATCTTTCTTGCAGTGAGGGACCCAAAAGAGAACACAGTACTCAAGGTGAGGCATCAACAGGGCTGAATACATGATAACTTCCCTGCACTTTCTGGTAAAAATATTTCTGGTACCAAGCCAGGATGCCATTGGCCTTCTTGGCTACTTGAGCACACTACCGGCTCAGCTAAGCGTCCACTAGCATTTCCAAGTCCATTTCTTCTACACAGTTGTCCATCCAGTCTGTCCCAGGCTTGTAGTGTTACCTGGAGTTATTGCGGCTGATATGCAGGAGCCAGCAACCTATCACATGGTCTTGTTGAACTTCATCCTGTTGACCTCAGCCCAGTTATCCAGCCTGTCCAGATTCCTTTTTTGGACATTCCCACCCCCAAATAGATTGACACTTCCTCCCATCTTAGCATCATCTGAAAACTTACTGAGGATGCACTGAATCCCCTCATTCAGGTCATCAATAAAGATACTGAAGGGAACAGGCCCCAGTACCCCTGGGAAACACCACTTGTGACCAGTCACCAGCTCGATTTAACTCCATTCACCACCATTCTCTGTGCGTGTCTGTCCAGCCAGTTCTTTACCCAGTAAAGAATGTGTCTGGCCAAGCCACAGACTGCCAGCTTTAAAAAGAGAATATTGCGGGAGACAATATCAAAGGCTTTGCTGAAGTCTAGGTAGTCAGCAGCCTTTCCTTATTCATCAGTCTGGTCACTCAACCATAGAAAGAGAGAAGGTTGTTCAAGTAGGAACTGTCTTCCATGCACTCATGCTGGTTGGGCCTGTTCTCCTAGTTTTTCTGCACATGCTGTGTGATCTCACTCAAGATGATCTGCTCCATTACCTTTCCTTGCACCGAGGTCAGGCTGATGGACCTGTAGTTCCCTGGATCCTCCTTACGTCCCTCTTGTAGATAGGAGTTGCAATGGCAAGCGTCCAATCCTTTGGGACATCTCCCATTGACCAGGAACACTGACAGATGATGGAAAGCAGCTTGGCAATCACCTCCTCCATCTCCCTCAGCACTCTCGCCTGGATCCTATCTACCCAATGGATTTGTGACAGTTCAGGTGGAGTAGCAGGTCTCTAACTGTTTTCACCTAAATCATGGCTGTTTATTCCACTCCCCATCCAAAACTTCCAGGTCAGGGGTAGAGTACCCTGAGGATAATTGGAATGACTTTTAAAGACAGATGAAAGGAAGGCATTGAGAACCTCAGCCCTGTCCTTATCCTCAGTGGTCACGTTTCCTACCACATCCAGTAAAGCATGGAGATTCTCCTTAGCCTTTCCTCTTACTGTTAATATATTTATAAGAAGTTTTTGTTCTCTTTTACCAAGTTGAGTTCAAGCTGGGCTTTCACCTTTCTAGCTTTCTCCCTGCATATTCTCATGCTACCTAGTTATTCCAAATCTGATTTTGCTTTGTTGTGTTTTTCTTACAGCACCCCCTATTTTAGATGTTGTAAAAACACTTTTCCTTTTATGTTCCTACCAATCACGTTAAAAAAGGAAAAAAAAACAACTCTGTCAATGGTTTGCAGACTGATTTGACCCGGTTTTGTGATGATTGAGGCAGGGGACCCACAGACCCACATCCCGGGAAAGGGGAAGGGGGAAAGAGAAAAGGGAAAAGAAAGATGGACCTAAAAACATAACAGTGGCAGTGATCTGAGGAGGAAAACTATTTTACTAAATAAGATATCGAAATGCAAAATAATATGATACAATATAATTGGAATTGAAACTAATAAATCAAATAAAATGAGAGAGTGTGTCAAAGAACAAAAGGCTTTACGATAACTCTGAAGGCAAGACAGCTAGGGAGCACCTGCTAGGTCGATCCGAAAGGGAAAAAGCCTGTGTCTTGTGACACTTGAACAGTTTTATCTTTCCCTGTGAGTGCAAAATTGAAAATCGCAAAGTCCTCTGTGGTATGTAGTTCTTCTCCTCTGAGACAGGTATACCCAGAACTATCAACAGTCCACAGAACTGGAGCATTAACTCTTTAACTCCCAATGTACTACATGATGTCATGATGTGGAATACCAATACCAAACATCATAAAACCACGACATTCCACATCACTACNGGTCTTGTTGAACTTCATCCTGTTGACCTCAGCCCAGTTATCCAGCCTGTCCAGATTCCTTTTTTGGACATTCCCACCCCCAAATAGATTGACACTTCCTCCCATCTTAGCATCATCTGAAAACTTACTGAGGATGCACTGAATCCCCTCATTCAGGTCATCAATAAAGATACTGAAGGGAACAGGCCCCAGTACCCCTGGGAAACACCACTTGTGACCAGTCACCAGCTCGATTTAACTCCATTCACCACCATTCTCTGTGCGTGTCTGTCCAGCCAGTTCTTTACCCAGTAAAGAATGTGTCTGGCCAAGCCACAGACTGCCAGCTTTAAAAAGAGAATATTGCGGGAGACAATATCAAAGGCTNAGCTTAAAAAAGAGAATATTGCGGGAGACAATATCAAAGGCTTTGCTGAAGTCTAGGTAGTCAGCAGCCTTTCCTTATTCATCAGTCTGGTCACTCAACCATAGAAAGAGAGAAGGTTGTTCAAGTAGGAACTGTCTTCCATGCACTCATGCTGGTTGGGCCTGTTCTCCTAGTTTTTCTGCACATGCTGTGTGATCTCACTCAAGATGATCTGCTCCATTACCTTTCCTTGCACCGAGGTCAGGCTGATGGACCTGTAGTTCCCTGGATCCTCCTTACGTCCCTCTTGTAGATAGGAGTTGCAATGGCAAGCGTCCAATCCTTTGGGACATCTCCCATTGACCAGGAACACTGACAGATGATGGAAAGCAGCTTGGCAATCACCTCCTCCATCTCCCTCAGCACTCTCGCCTGGATCCTATCTACCCAATGGATTTGTGACAGTTCAGGGGGAGTAGCAGGTCTCTAACTGTTTTCACCTAAATCATGGCTGTTTATTCCACTCCCCATCCAAAACTTCCAGGTCAGGGGTAGAGTACCCTGAGGATAATTGGAATGACTTTTAAAGACAGATGAAAGGAAGGCATTGAGAACCTCAGCCCTGTCCTTATCCTCAGTGGTCACGTTTCCTACCACATCCAGTAAAGCATGGAGATTCTCCTTAGCCTTTCCTCTTACTGTTAATATATTTATAAGAAGTTTTTGTTCTCTTTTACCAAGTTGAGTTCAAGCTGGGCTTTCACCTTTCTAGCTTTCTCCCTGCATATTCTCATGCTACCTAGTTATTCCAAATCTGATTTTGCTTTGTTGTGTTTTTCTTACAGCACCCCCTATTTTAGATGTTGTAAAAACACTTTTCCTTTTATGTTCCTACCAATCACGTTAAAAAAGGAAAAAAAAACAACTCTGTCAATGGTTTGCAGACTGATTTGACCCGGTTTTGTGATGATTGAGGCAGGGGACCCACAGACCCACATCCCGGGAAAGGGGAAGGGGGAAAGAGAAAAGGGAAAAGAAAGATGGACCTAAAAACATAACAGTGGCAGTGATCTGAGGAGGAAAACTATTTTACTAAATAAGATATCGAAATGCAAAATAATATGATACAATATAATTGGAATTGAAACTAATAAATCAAATAAAATGAGAGAGTGTGTCAAAGAACAAAAGGCTTTACGATAACTCTGAAGGCAAGACAGCTAGGGAGCACCTGCTAGGTCGATCCGAAAGGGAAAAAGCCTGTGTCTTGTGACACTTGAACAGTTTTATCTTTCCCTGTGAGTGCAAAATTGAAAATCGCAAAGTCCTCTGTGGTATGTAGTTCTTCTCCTCTGAGACAGGTATACCCAGAACTATCAACAGTCCACAGAACTGGAGCATTAACTCTTTAACTCCCAATGTACTACATGATGTCATGATGTGGAATACCAATACCAAACATCATAAAACCACGACATTCCACATCACTACATCATGCTTAATATATATATATAAACGATGATTAACAAGCATTATGTACAAACACACATGCATATATACATACATATGGAATTACTGACTGCACTCCCCCAACATCAGATTCCCTTGTGGTACACATTGAACATCCCCATTCTTCTGCATCACCCACCAAGTAGACCCAGGTCCCTAAACAAATGTAGTTCCACAGAGAGGTTTGCCCTTTCTGGAAACTGTAAAGACCCAAATAACTTTTCCCAACGTGCTCTTTGTGTGTANCTCGATTTAACTCCATTCACCACCATTCTCTGTGCGTGTCTGTCCAGCCAGTTCTTTACCCAGTAAAGAATGTGTCTGGCCAAGCCACAGACTGCCAGCTTAAAAAAGAGAATATTGCGGGAGACAATATCAAAGGCTTTGCTGAAGTCTAGGTAGTCAGCAGCCTTTCCTTATTCATCAGTCTGGTCACTCAACCATAGAAAGAGAGAAGGTTGTTCAAGTAGGAACTGTCTTCCATGCACTCATGCTGGTTGGGCCTGTTCTCCTAGTTTTTCTGCACATGCTGTGTGATCTCACTCAAGATGATCTGCTCCATTACCTTTCCTTGCACCGAGGTCAGGCTGATGGACCTGTAGTTCCCTGGATCCTCCTTACGTCCCTCTTGTAGATAGGAGTTGCAATGGCAAGCGTCCAATCCTTTGGGACATCTCCCATTGACCAGGAACACTGACAGATGATGGAAAGCAGCTTGGCAATCACCTCCTCCATCTCCCTCAGCACTCTCGCCTGGATCCTATCTACCCAATGGATTTGTGACAGTTCAGGTGGAGTAGCAGGTCTCTAACTGTTTTCACCTAAATCATGGCTGTTTATTCCACTCCCCATCCAAAACTTCCAGGTCAGGGGTAGAGTACCCTGAGGATAATTGGAATGACTTTTAAAGACAGATGAAAGGAAGGCATTGAGAACCTCAGCCCTGTCCTTATCCTCAGTGGTCACGTTTCCTACCACATCCAGTAAAGCATGGAGATTCTCCTTAGCCTTTCCTCTTACTGTTAATATATTTATAAGAAGTTTTTGTTCTCTTTTACCAAGTTGAGTTCAAGCTGGGCTTTCACCTTTCTAGCTTTCTCCCTGCATATTCTCATGCTACCTAGTTATTCCAAATCTGATTTTGCTTTGTTGTGTTTTTCTTACAGCACCCCCTATTTTAGATGTTGTAAAAACACTTTTCCTTTTATGTTCCTACCAATCACGTTAAAAAAGGAAAAAAAAACAACTCTGTCAATGGTTTGCAGACTGATTTGACCCGGTTTTGTGATGATTGAGGCAGGGGACCCACAGACCCACATCCCGGGAAAGGGGAAGGGGGAAAGAGAAAAGGGAAAAGAAAGATGGACCTAAAAACATAACAGTGGCAGTGATCTGAGGAGGAAAACTATTTTACTAAATAAGATATCGAAATGCAAAATAATATGATACAATATAATTGGAATTGAAACTAATAAATCAAATAAAATGAGAGAGTGTGTCAAAGAACAAAAGGCTTTACGATAACTCTGAAGGCAAGACAGCTAGGGAGCACCTGCTAGGTCGATCCGAAAGGGAAAAAGCCTGTGTCTTGTGACACTTGAACAGTTTTATCTTTCCCTGTGAGTGCAAAATTGAAAATCGCAAAGTCCTCTGTGGTATGTAGTTCTTCTCCTCTGAGACAGGTATACCCAGAACTATCAACAGTCCACAGAACTGGAGCATTAACTCTTTAACTCCCAATGTACTACATGATGTCATGATGTGGAATACCAATACCAAACATCATAAAACCACGACATTCCACATCACTACATCATGCTTAATATATATATATAAACGATGATTAACAAGCATTATGTACAAACACACATGCATATATACATACATATGGAATTACTGACTGCACTCCCCCAACATCAGATTCCCTTGTGGTACACATTGAACATCCCCATTCTTCTGCATCACCCACCAAGTAGACCCAGGTCCCTAAACAAATGTAGTTCCACAGAGAGGTTTGCCCTTTCTGGAAACTGTAAAGACCCAAATAACTTTTCCCAACGTGCTCTTTGTGTGTA
>VXAB01000290.1:11716-38402 GCA_013399175.1 Odontophorus gujanensis
AATATAATTGGAATTGAAACTAATAAATCAAATAAAATGAGAGAGTGTGTCAAAGAACAAAAGGCTTTACGATAACTCTGAAGGCAAGACAGCTAGGGAGCACCTGCTAGGTCGATCCGAAAGGGAAAAAGCCTGTGTCTTGTGACACTTGAACAGTTTTATCTTTCCCTGTGAGTGCAAAATTGAAAATCGCAAAGTCCTCTGTGGTATGTAGTTCTTCTCCTCTGAGACAGGTATACCCAGAACTATCAACAGTCCACAGAACTGGAGCATTAACTCTTTAACTCCCAATGTACTACATGATGTCATGATGTGGAATACCAATACCAAACATCATAAAACCACGACATTCCACATCACTACATCATGCTTAATATATATATATAAACGATGATTAACAAGCATTATGTACAAACACACATGCATATATACATACATATGGAATTACTGACTGCACTCCCCCAACATCAGATTCCCTTGTGGTACACATTGAACATCCCCATTCTTCTGCATCACCCACCAAGTAGACCCAGGTCCCTAAACAAATGTAGTTCCACAGAGAGGTTTGCCCTTTCTGGAAACTGTAAAGACCCAAATAACTTTTCCCAACGTGCTCTTTGTGTGTAATACAGGGACCTTATCTCCCTCTACAGTAGAGAGAGAACTGGATTGGGCAGGACCATCGCAATTGGTGGATCCTCAAGTGTTGACCAACCAGATGTCTTCTGCCAGATACTTCTCCCAGTGCTTAAATGTTCTGGCACCCATTGCTTTCAACACTGTTTTTAACAACCCATTGTATCTTTCAATTTTACCATAAGCTGGTGAGTGATAGGGGATATGATAAATCCAAGTATTTACAAGAGGATTTTTAAAATGAGTCCCATTATCTGACCAACTCTTTTTGGAGTGCCATGTTGCCATAGGACTTGTTTCTTGAGACTTAAGATGGTGTTTCGGGCAGTAGCATGGTGTACTGCACATGTTTCAAGCCACCCAGTGGTTGCCTTGTAAGCACGGTAATGCTTACCATTGCAAGTTCGTGGCAAGGTGATTACCATTGTGAGTTCGTGGCAAGGTCAACCTGTCATGCCTCCCTGTATTTATACTTTTGCCATCACCCTTCCCCTCAGAGAGTTTTCATCTTCTTGACTTGTTTAATTGTGGCATGTGTCACAGTCATGAATAACCTGTGTAATAGCATCCATAGTAAAGTCCACCCCTCAGTCTTTAGCCCACTGTTGTGGTTTTGTGATCTTTGTTGCCAGTATTCCACATCAGAACATCATGTAAAACAATGGGAGTTAAAGAGTTAATGTTCTGGTTCCGCGGACTACCTTTCTGGGGCATTTTGGGTCCTCAGATGGGAGGAGAAGAAGGGCATTCCATAGTACCTGGCGGGCAGAGAAAGAAAGGTGGAGCTCCTGGCAGGACACCAGCTGCTCACACTCTCTCTCTCTCTCCGTTTGCCATAGAGAAAAGCACGTGCTTCCCCTGCAGTCTACTAGCTTAAGATATCCTACTCTATTTGAGCCACCTTAATTTTGGCAGCTTGATCTACCCGATGGTTATTTTGTTGTTCTTCAGTAGCCCAACTCTTGGGCACATGAACATCTATACAATGAACCTTTACAATCATATTCTTTATCTGAGCAGATATGTCTTTCCACAGTTCAGCAGCCCAAATAGGTTTATCCCTTCATTGCCAGTCATTTTGTTCCCACTGGCTTTATGCATTGGCCATATGGGGCTGTTAAAAGGTGAGTGAGTTTTGCTGATCACTCCCTGATTCTCTAGTTGACAAATCAACTTAAGAATGGGAAGCAAGAGATCCCTGTTAGTGTGGTACTGCCGTCTGTGCACTGTTTTTGTATCAGTCAGTACCTGTTGCTCTTCCATTCTTAGCAACCCCACAACAGATGGGTCTTCCAACAGGCCAGGCAAAACAGACAGCTGCTTCATGTTGTCTGTGTCTACAGCAGTTATTCCAAAAGCCCAACAATACGCCTTGGAATCCTTAAAATACCCCCTTCTGAGGTAATCAATAACATGTATGCATGGAGCCCCTGAGCCAGTCACAATAGGGTGCTTTTGCCAGTCTTTACTAGTGAGGCTTATTTCAGCCTGTCAACAGTTTACGGGCTGGTTCGGCCTGGTTCCGTGATGACTGGGGCGAGGAACCCATGGACCCATGCCCTGGGAAAGGGGAAGGGGGAAAGGGAAAAGGGAAAAGAAAGATGGGCCTAGAAACAAAACAGCAGCAGTGATCTGAGGAGGAGAGCTAGTTTACTAAATAAGACGTCGGAATGCAAAATAACACAATATAGTACAATATAATTGGAATTTAATCAGATAAAATGAGGGAGAATGTGTTGAAGAACCAAAGGCTTTACGATAACTCTGAAGGAGAGACAGTTAGGGAGCACCTACTGGGTGCGCACTTGCTCAAGCAGGAGGACATCTTCATTTGATAGCTGAGACATTGCTGTTTTGGGAATCCTGATTCCCATCAAATGTATCCGATACCACCATGGATTCATCAGTTCCATCAGCATAAAACACGATAGACAGTTTTTCCATTTTATCTTCTTGATTGCTCTCCATTCTGTCCAGTTTTTCAGTTACCTTTGCAATAGCTGAAACACAAGCTCATAGAGGGGTTAAATGTAACTCTGTGTCTTGAAGTTTTTTAATCAGTTCATTTATAAGGGGTATTCTTTCCCCTCTGCCATACATTGCTGATAATGTAGTGGCATACCTTTCTGGTGCAGTCCTTCTGAATAGATGCCACATATTTGGTGTACCCTTGACTCTCGCAGGATCATGCTCTTGGTCGAATTCATCAGGAGTGAACATGGGGTCATGTAACATTTCTACCATGTGACATTCTCTCAAATAATGGATGCACTTTTCTGTAGCAGTCCATTTCTTTTTATCAGGCTTCAGATCATCTTTGAAGGGGTATCTTTCTTTCATGGCTGGCGGCATCCACTTCCAGAGAGTGAAGGACCCATTCTGGCATGTACTAATGCCTCTGTTAATGGCAGAGTTCCTGGCAATGCTACACAATTGACAAGCTTCTCTACTATCTAGCAACACACTGTTGGCCCCATTGTCCCAATAGTGAAGTAACCTCTGAACAGAAAACAGCAACAGAGCAGTGAAAAGACCTCTGGGATATGCAGTTCTTCTCCTCTGAGACATGCACATACCTGAAACTATCCATAATTCATGGAACTGGAGCATTAACTCTTTAACTCCCAACGTACTACATGATATTATGATGTGGAATGCAATAACAAAAATCATAAAACCATGACAAATTTCCAAAAAGAAAAAAAAAAAGAAAAAGTCAAATGAGTGCATGAGTTCAGAATTTGGTAATATTAGATCTGTGAGCCTCATATTAGTTCCAAACCAGCATGTTGCAGTACATGTCTAATATTTCTTTTCTACCACAACCCAAAACAATTTATGCTGCTTTCAGAGCTATGAATTGCATGAAAAAGCAGCAATCAAATTTCACACAGTTAAATTGCATCTACTTCAACAAGCAGCAGATATAGGTTTAACCAGTTTTTCTCTAAGAGATGAAAACAAAGGTGTTCCACTTGGACATAATAGGCAGCAAAATCTCTTACACCTGCTATTTGGTCTTACGGTTGAGTCACTGTAGTGACACAACTATCCTGATTGTTAGATACATCTCAAACTAGCCTTTGCTAATTCCTTGTCCTATCATCTAAATAGAGCCAGGATAAAAAATTTATCTTATTCTGGTCAGTCTTAAGGCAATTTATGCCATCTTTGATTAGAAGTGTTCACACCCCATGAGTGCATATGCCGTACTTTGTTTCACAACAAACTCAGGCAATCTCAATATATAGTGTTAACTATAGATATAGTTATCAGTAAAATTTCGAGGGGCTTATTAACACTGTCTACTGATCTGTGGAATGTAACAATTTACATAGTTTGGGGAAAAGCACCTAAAAAAATCCATAGCCAGCACTTATTTCTAACAACAGGCCGCTATTTATTATTGGCAGGAACAGAACACAGGCTTTAAAATTTAAGAAAATAATAACAAAAAGTCCTCTGGCAGTGAGTAAATGAGCCTAGACATTTTTTATGAATGGGACAGAACTGCTTAACTCTGACTGGCTTGTTTTCTTTTCTTCCTATTCACATCACTCAAGTCCCACCTTCCTGCCTTAAATGACATCTCGTTCCCTGGCAGCAGGACAAGTATCTGTTTGATGTCAGCACCCTTTTATTTGCTTAAAAGCATCTTTTTTTCAAGCCAGTAAATTGAAAATGACTACCGCATCGAGAACTAGCCAATTTCCAGCATTCTCTGCAGAACTGGTCTGCTTTCACATTTAAGAGATATCATTAATTTTCTAATGAATAATGAGATCAGAGAGCTTGCTTGCTCTATTATGTGTAGGAAAATGCTTATGTAAATCAGTATGGCTGTGGTAGCTTCCCAGGGGAACTTTAAAGCTTATCATATCATTAAATCTGATAACAATTCTTTCTTTTCTTTTTTTTTTTCTGTTTTGGGTGGGGGGGGTGGTAAGGAAAAGAAAGGTCTATTCACCACCTATTTGTAGTAATAAATTTATAATAACAAAGACATATTTACGACGTTTATAATATCAAAGAGAAAATAAGGTTACTAGATCATATCTGAGAAAATGGAACCAGAACTTAGTTAGGCTTGCAAGCTGCACCCTGTATCAAGTGAAAAAGTATTTTTACATAGTTTAACCTTGTGAAATACACTGCATGCAGTTAAATCCTTGTTAAAGATTAGTGTTAGCTTTTGATGTCAATTTCATTTTTCCTGGCTCCCTGCAGCAGATTCTAAAGTTCTTCCAACACATCACTTTCAGTGACCTTAAGAACACCTTCCTCTTTTTCCCCTTCTACTTTTCCATGTTAAGGGATGATCTCAATTAAATTAAGGGAAAATGTCCAACTTCCTTTTAATTTAGCTTTAGCATCTTAGTGACAGAGATGCTTCTGATTTATACCAAGGCTAAAAACATTAGGATAACATTTTTCCAGTGTCACTGAGATCAGCTCCATGAATTCTAGTTCTCCACCTAGAAAACCTTTGTTTAATCTTCCCGTTTCCTTCCTCTGCTGCTTGCACAGAAAGAAACAGCATTTAATTTGCAAGTATTGATAATTCTGCAGGTTATATTTATATTGTATTTATTTATGTATATTTTTTCTCCCCCGAATCTTACAGCATTTTTCCAAAGAGGACTTTTTGCTTTCTACTCATGCAAAGAGGAATTTACAACAAGGTGCTCTCCATTAAACCATTGTGAGGTGACACATCCTCTTGGTTTACATTGCTGAGGGTTCTGGTAACCTCCACCATGAGGTAAGCAGCACTTGGGGGTCGGGGAGCACATGATAGGTAGCTGTGGGCTGATAGGAAGACAGGAAATTCCTCTTTCATCTCAGACTGTTCCCCCTTCAGTATTAAATATTATCTACAAGTTTTTGCACATTTGTCATAAAGTGAGAAAGAACACAACTGTTTCCTAGGGATGATGAACTGAAACTGGTCGTGATTCGGGGCAGGGGAGGAAAAATTCTATTTAGCACAGCATTTAAACTGAGACATAAGTGCCAACCTGAACAGGGACAGAGTTAAGTCTTTGTTTAAATGCTTTCCTTAACGGGGGTCATTAGCACTAGCTCTCTCACTGAACAATGCATTATTGCTAATGGAAGCAGCTAGGCATCCAAACGTTTTGGTGCTTTAACTATTTTTTGCTGCTACTTGCAGGCCAGTTGGCTGCTGAACACTTACAGAAATGAAGCACAGAAATCTGCCAAGAGAGCCATTCAACTCTGAAGTGCTGGTTTGGAGGGCAATGGCATGAGGTGGTGAATTGAAGGTGTTGTGTGGGAGGTGTGGGCTTACTTTGAACTCAAGAAGCGAAGAACATCTTTTTCTATCAAAAAATTGGGCAATTCACAATCAAGTAACAATATGAGAAAAAGCAAAACAAAGAAATATATACTGTCGGATTTCAGAAGAAATCTGATTTTCCAGTGTCTTATCAGAAAAGAACACTGTTTTTCTAACTGTAACTAGCATAAATATTTGAACGTCACTTGTTCAACTGTGAATAAAAGTAAGTAATTTGCAGGGTTTTTTTTTTGTTTTTTTTTTTTCTTTCTGGCATCTTCTCTCCAATTTCATATCTGAAGTAATACACAAGCAGTGAGAAACCAATTACACATATAGAATATGTGCACATTTAACTCTGCATACAGCAAGGTTTTTTGTCCTGGATGTCCTGGCATAGATCACGAGCCTCTAGGTATTGCCCACCATTTTCATTATCTCAGCTAAATCTAGCTGTCGTGGGAAACTGTGGACTTCAGGAAGAAGATGACAGTCAGGACAATGACAGGCAGCACCGTGGGTGAAAAAGGATCATCTACCTCTACTCGAGCAAGGCTTTTGACTATGTCTCCTACAGTATTCTTGTATGCAGTTATGATGTTATGATCCAGATGGATAAAAAGCTGGTTGAATAACAGAGCTCACAGCATAATGTTTAATAGGTGATATTCTACCTGGAGGTGTAAAACGAAATCTGTAGGTATGTCTCTGTAGGTCCAGACCTGTTTAATGACTCTATCAATGACATGGTGGTGGGGTGGATAAAAGGTTTCAGATGACATCATATTGGGATGATCACCGAATAAGCTATAGGTCAGGCTAGACATTCAGAGAGACCTAGGCAGACTGTTGAATGGACCAAGGTTTACAAAATGCAACAAATTCAAAATCTCACAACTGGGAAAGAATAACTTCTGGCAACAGTGCAGGCTTTGAACTGGCTGGCCTGAGGGCAGCTCTGCTGAAAATGATCTGGGTATCTAGGTAGGCAGCAAACTGAACACAAACAAGCACTCTACTCTGACAAGACAGTAAGTCAGTGGTATCATGGACAGTATTTGCAGATTAGATTGAGGAAGTGAATATTTCACTCTAGTCAATACTCATTAGACCATAACAAGCATGGAACCGCAGTACAACTATGATACCAACATAGCAGAGGGAGTTCAGTGGAGTGACACCGAGATGGTAAGGAGGCTATAGCATGTACCCTGCGTAGAGGCGCACTGAATGGGGATTATTCAGCTTTGAAAAGTAAAGGCTTTGGTTACTGAGCAGGTGGAGTTTTTCACAATAGTGCAATGGCAGGGAAAAAAAAAATAGACAAAGAACATAATTGAAACAAGAGAGATTCCCACTGCTTATATGAGTAGCTGTTTTACCTTGAGATCAATAAAAATTTGGAACAAGACACCCAGAAAAGGTTGTGCACTCTCCACCTGGAGAGTTTTTCTAGACCTTGACATGGGCATAATGAAAAGAGTTCAGCAAAAATGGAAAGAACCGCCAGGATGACCAAGGAACTGAAGCATCTCTCCTGTGAGGAGATGCTGAGAGAAGTGCAATGTGCTAGGGTGAAACTCTCTTCGGTGGCATGCAGAAGAAGAACAAGAGGCAATGAGCAGAAACTGGAACACATGTAGTTCCATACAAACTTCCTTTTCTGTGAGAGTGACAGAACACTGCAACAGGCTGCCCAGAGAGATTGTGGAGTTTTCTTCTCTGGAGATATTCAAGACCCATCCAGAAACTTTATCGTGCAACCTAGTGTAGGGAGCCTGCTTTAGCAGAGGGGTTGAACTCAATGATCTCTAGACATCCCCTCTAATCCCTGCAGTTCTGTGATTCTGTTTAGCCGAAAGAAGAAAAAACTCAGGTTTTTATCAATGATTGTAGATATGTAAAGCACGAGTGCAAAGAGGATAAGTCATGCTATTTGCAGTGCTACCCATTGCCAAGACAAGAGGCAATAAGCACAAGCTGAAACACAAGAAGTTCCTTCAGAATATCAGGAAGCACTTCTTTACTGTGCCGTTGATGGACTTCTCACAAAAGCTGTACAGAGGGATTATGGAGTCTCCTCCTTGGAGATTTTCAAAAGCAATTTGGATGTGGTTTTGGGCAACCTACTGTAGGGATTACTAGAACAGGAGATTGGACTGGATGAATTCCAAGGGTCTTTTCCAATCTTAACCATTCTGTGATTCTGTGAACTGACTGGATAAAGTCCTGAACAACATGATCTGATGTCATACTCACAGCAGCTGACCCTTCTTTGAGCAGGAAATTGTATTAGATGACTTCATAAGCCCTCTTTCCGAACTCCTTTTCTCTATGACACTTTCCTATGAGGATCTTCTCACCACCTGCACTCGTAGTGCATTTCCTTCTCTATTCCCAGTGTTCTTGAGTAGGTTTGTCATGAGTTTGAAAAGGTACTTTGGTTTTTGTGCAACTATAATAAAAATTTCTATAGGAACTGCTGGACTGAACTGCTTTTACTGTCACAAAACACATGGCAGAAAATTTATGCTTGTATGACAGAAGAACAAAAAGAATGAGAATATGAATTACAATTAGATGAATATTTTCTGTGGCAATACATTTGAACTGGACACAAGAACTGCACAGCACATAAAGAAAATCAGGTTAAGGATTTTATCAGTATTTGTATTTCAGTTACGTATCAGCTGAATATTGAAAATAATACTCTATATTCTTGGAATTAAGGCCTTATTTTGTTTAGATGGGAATTTACTGTCATAGTCAAAAATTGCCACTTGTCAAGATAAATTTTTTTTATGGATTTGTCAAAAGTATTCAAACAAGTGACTGGTGTAAGGAGGTTAGAGTGCCTCTGCACTGAGCATGGGACAAGAGTTAGTCTTGTAATAGTGAAAATAGAAAGAAAAATGAGCTCTGAATTGCAAATATCTGTAATATGTGGTATGACAGAACTACATTTCTTCAATTTTTTTTTTCTTATTACTCATATTTCTGAATGTAACATCCCACTTCTAATGTTACTTGAAGTACCAGATTCTGCTCTTGAATTCTTGTTGAATAGCACACTGCCCTGTAAACAGTCTCACTACAGATCTATATGTGAAGAAATGTCTTGTTCATTAGAGTGGGAAAATATTGTTAGAGACAAAGGTACATTTGATTAATGCCATAAAGTCACATCTTCCATGGGTTTCAAGACTATTGAGTTATGCAGTATGTAAATTATGTGAATGAATTACTATTGCCATTGGAGAAATGAATGTTATGTGTTTAAGTTATGATGTTATTCTTTCTGACACACTCTTATTATTGTAAAGAATGTCTACTTTTAGATCACCCTGCATGGTCAAGAAACAATTACAAGTTTCACCCAAGTGTTTTAATATCTAAAAATGTTACATTCTTAACATTCCACTTACATGGTGTTACAAACCAAATGATGTTTATATGAAAACCAGCTCAAATTGCTGGGAGATTACAAAAAATACTGATATTTAATATCAGTAATGCATTTTCACATTTAAGAAGTGACATAAGCTTCAGCAGACTGCCTGTGAATAAATCAAATGCTGTTATTATTTATTCATTAAACTGAACACTCATACTTTCCTTTATGAGCAGGAGAAAGGCTGAGAAATACTGACATGGACATGCCACAGAAATAACTACTTAATCTTGTGTGGTGCTTCTTTCATGGTATGGGGAATTTACCTGCTGCATTGGTATGTAACGATGGAATGTACCGAGAATTAGCAATGTGTTTTGTATATGATCTCTGATGAAGTAGAATATACATACCAATTTCTTTTAAAAAGTATTTAAAGGATTATTATTTGTGCATTTGGGGTAGATTCTATATTTATTTGATGCTTTTACACTTTTTTTTTAATGTACATTTCTTGCTTTGATGAAGGATGAACATTAAGTGATGAGTCTAGTGGTTTATTATGAAATCTGCAGGTGAGCTAGAGGAGTGGGAGTGGAGGGCTGTGAAAGGGAGTCAGGCCCTCCCTATAGCTGACAGGGGACCAGAAGTAGCAGTAGCAGTAGAACACAGGGGCCTGGCCTGAAATCAAGAAGTTGAGATGGAAAGATCCCACTAGGATTCTTGTTTTATTACTCCTGTAATAAAAGAGTCAGACCCTGAAGGGTTGTTTTGTTTCTTCTCTGTAACCATTACAGAAATTATGCTTAGGATATTTGCAGCATTTTGTTCTGGCTTCTCTAGCAAAGCCACCCGTTGTTGACTCACTGAAAACTATGACTCTTTATTCAGACCCAGTGAGGGCTGCAGCCTGTAAACTACTTCTGGAACTCTCAGTATTTGCACCTTGTTTTCAGATATCTCCTCAAATTTGCATGTGTGGCAAGGGACTTGTGTGCCATAACACATATTGCCTTCTAATGGGACAGGCTGTATGAACAACTTTCTAGGTATATGTGGGAGTCTGACATAGGTTGCATGTGCACTTTTTCCAGTTTCTGAGAATCTTTCCCAAAATCCACTCTACTCTCATTTGAGGTGCTTACTGCCTTTTTATTTTTTGCAACAATTGTCTTAATTTAATTTACATTTTCAAACATTTCTCTGAAATTGATGGATGGAAGAATATTACTTTTAAATGTAAAAACTGAAATTCTTACTGCTTTAAGACATTCTAGTAGCTCAAGGTAAAAAATCGTTTAACACTACTACAAGATTTGCAAGATTATGATGCAAGCTGCAGTACTCTGTGCTCTTACATTGGGTGTTAAACTAAGCACCTCTGTATCTAGTTGCCATATAGATGCTGCCTAGTGGGTATGCGTTTCTGTTCTCATGGACATAGACAGAAACTGAAAGCATTCCAGTTTTCCTAAAAGGCAGTCAGTGCATCCTAGCAGCAAGCTTTAAGTTTTCATCTACTATAACCTGATTTTTCATCTACTATAACCTACTTTTCCTTCTACTGTAACATGTTTAGGTATTTATATCTTTAGCTGCACATGATTAAATGATTTAATTGCACAGAAGTCTTAATTAGGCCATATAACTGTGTTGCTAGTTACTGTCCAGATTTGTAGCAACTGCCTGTAAGATGTTTCTGTCTGAAAAGCCATCACTCTGGAGATTCCCTAGCCAAGAGTGACAAACTCCTCCTGCCCTGTAATTCTAGGACTTTTTAGTTAAAAGCAGAGCATGATCATTATCTGCGCTGATTCATTCTCAGATTTTGAAGAATAAATAGGAAGGCTGTACTGTTGTATCTTGTCCATAATGCTGCTTTGGGAACAAAAGTCAAGCAGTTGTCTCGAGCAGAAGGTTAAGAACATTGGGATGGTGACTGAGAATAACATTTTAGTTTTTCCTGTGTGAGAAGCATGGGAAATAGCTAACCCTGTCTCTGTCTGCTCCACAGCAACTCCACTGACATAAATAGTTGGAGGGTATTATATTAAAGCATTGCATGACTGGGAAAAATTCTAATTTGCTTATTTATTGGCAAGGTAAAGCAAGACAGAGCTAGAATCTGATCTCTGCTTGCCTGGTGTAAACTGGAAGTAACTGCAGTGATAAATGGACATAACCAAGGTTAGAGTCTGACCCCTTTGTTTGTAGTTGTTTTTGGAAGCAGATGTCTTTTAGGAAATAAGGATGTCACATAAATCACTGGTAACAAAGTAGTTCTAGATTTCAGCTGCTAGCAGCTTCTGACCACCCATCTCTGTAAAACTGGAATTGTCCATGCAGCTGTTTTGTGTCCAGAGGCTTTCAGTCAAATGGAATGGATAATTCTACATATCCTACAGCCTCAAGGAAGCAGATAATATTTGTGTAGCGTAGGAAATCAGAGACACATCTTCTGAAATACCATCTGATCAGAGATGGAATTTTAATAATAGAAGTCTGCTAAAAATGAAGAATCATCTCATCTGCTTAGTTCTGGAGGAAAAATGTTGTTGGGCAATAAGGAGCCAGGATAACGAAGTACATCTTCAGTGAGATGTAGTCTGTTCATGAGTATGGGCAGAATTTACCGAATACAGCAAAGGTAGAGAAGAGTGTGTGAATGGATGTGAATAGTATCTCACCCATACTTGGTAACCTTAAGAGAAGGAACATAGAAGATTTGTTGATCCCTTATATTAAATGTAGCTTTTACTTAGAAAGGACAAGGTATTCCACATACAAAATAACCTGAGACTGTGATGTGTGTAACCTGCAACTGAGATGTGTGATGTGTGCATTCCAGGATGATGATTATGGGATTCTATCTCCTGCTTTTTTTTTTTTCCTGGTATTTTTTGTAACTTTGTACTTGAGAAGATCAAGGTGGGTTTATCCAAAGGAAAGCTAGAGGAAACTAGACAATTATTAGTGTACTAATGTGGGTAAAAACAGCTAAAAAAACACAAGCTGCCACAAGCAGCTGAGCAGACATGAACTCAAATCACATATCAATTTTTAACGTGGAAGTTAATCACCCTCTGAAAACTTTTACTTCTGTCTGTAGTATGTTCTCTGCCAGTTGAAGTCTTAGAACTGGTTGGTTTGCTTTTTTTTTTTTTTTCCCCCCCCAAATACTTGCTCTTGCAGTCAGGGAAGCTTTGCTCTGCCTGTGCGGCTCACTGGGAAAGGCTGAAGGTCTATGTTAAGAAGGCCAGAATGGGTAACTATGAGGAGTTGACTTGAGTACCTGCAACACTGAGAGAAAATTAACTGCCTCAATATTTAATGGCATTCTAGTTTCACTGAAAATACAGTCAGTTTTTATGCATGTGCTATGCAAAAATTATTCATTTTGTTACTTGATTGTTTACACTGATGCTTTTTCATGTATTGCCAGTCTACAGAGATGACTGCTATCTTTTGAGTTTTAGAAAAGCATTTTTTTCACATATATAAATAATTTCATCTGAAAATAAGCTGCAAAGATAAACACTATTGGTAATGAGTGCAAACACAGCAGCTTGAGAGGCTAGTGGTGAGGATGTCCACATTTGCAGAAAATAAAAGCTAAAACTTGGAATATGTGAGGTCATCAGCTGTCTGTTTTTACAGGTTGCAGAACAGTTTTCTGTTCCCCTAGCTCAAGGATGGATTAAATATAGTCTTGGACAGAAACCTACTCCACCTTCCTGGTGTGCAAGTACGTTTCCTTTCACTTGACTCTTTCCTTGCAAAATGTCTCAAATATTGGGATATCCTGATACTACTCTATTCATTAACCAGCTAGAAACACAGGAGGTGAGGCAGGTCTGCCTAAAGTAATGCTGGGGATTCTTGTCACAAATGAGTACCTGGGAGGTACTTCTGCAGAAGATAACAGCACAAGATTCCTTCCTAATGTTAGATGAGTAGGAGCCAAGCACGCTGGTCTAAAGCAGTGCTGCTGCAACAGGGGAAAGAAGTTGCTGACACCCAAAGAAACTAGAAAGGGTGTGATAGGAAAGTAAAATATTTTGAAATTCTTTTGTTTGCAGGTAGGGAGTAGGTGGTTGTTAGAAAACTAGGACATTAAACATTATTCCTCCAAGAAGATAATTTCCAAAGGGTGGAGCTATAAAATACCACAATATTGTAGTTAGCATTTCAATAAAATATTGTTGTAGGACAGAGGTTTTCACACATGAAATCTCTCCTTATTCTGTATCTCTAAGGGAAATTCTGGCATTCCTTCATTAAAGGGACCAAAATCCAGCCTACAGTAGACACCAGCTTCAGCTTGAGCTGCTGAACACTTATAGTTTTATATGAGAGTTGCAATTTTTCTCAGGGTAAACTATGAAGCTTCATGTGGGCTGCAGGAGGAGTGTGCAAGGGAGCTCTGTGTCTCCCATTCCTAAGAGCAGCCATGTGCAGGATACAGTATCTGTACAAGGATTGCAGGAAACCAGTGTTGCTTATCACCTTCCCAGGGGAGTGCTGTTCTGGAGCATAGCTCCTGCTGCAGACAGAGGAGAGAGGCTAGTCTGCTGCCTGTGGCCTACCACACAGTGTGGGCTGGGAGAACCTGGCTGGGCTTTCTGCAGGGCATGGCCAACACTCCAAATAGTCTTTGACTTTAGCCACCATGCCAATCTCTCTACTCCTCAGAATGTGACTATTTGACTATTCCCAGCCCTGTGCTCCCAGACACATCTGCAGAAAGCACAGAGGCACAGCCGTGCCCTCAGGGTGGGGGGCTGCCTCTCCTGCTTCTGGCACAAGGAGACCCCCATCTTACTGAACCTCTGGACATTACTGTAAATACAGACAGCAAATAAGGGCACTAATATGATTATTTTTTAAAGCAGCAGCTTGGCAGATGTCAGAAGAAATACATACAGATGAGGTGACCTTGTGGTTTTGAAAGTAAGCACCATTATTTCTTTTGAAATGCAGTGCCACAGTGACCCTGTTAGTCCTGCAAGACATGTCCTACCTGGAAATGCCAAAACAGGTTGCGCACTATAATTTTAACCAAGTTGAAGTCTTGTTGAAATAAAGAATATCAGTCAAGGGCTGTTAGGTTAGAAGGCCACATTTCTTCAGTTGTTGGTTTCACTGATATCTTTTGTCTGATATCCTTTGCTAAGAGGTTGCTGGAGGAGTACTCCTGGGGTGGGTGAAGATGGCTAAGGGGAGCCTTGTTTGTCTGTGTCCTTGTCCAATGAGTGCCATCAGGGATCAAGTTCTCAAGCTCCAGAGAAGACCCTACAGTGCTCAGTGATTAGTCAAGGAGAGATTCAAACTCTCTTAGCCGAATAGAAACAATATGCAGAGTGTGACAAGGAGAAATGGAACATAATGTTCAAGGTGCTTCTTATGGCTCCAGCAAGACAGGAGGGGACATGACTGTCTCCAGTTCCCAGATCTTCTCTGTCTTGCAGGAAATGTTCTAAACAAAATTTGTGGTTTGGGGCTTTCTGACAATTGATCTGAGGTACCTTGTGTAGGTATTGGACTTGGTTAATGGCAGGAAATTTGGGGGCTAAGACTGGATGGTCTTCAAGCTAGAGTTTGAGACCATGTGAACTCCTAGACTGTGTGTGTGTAGTAAAACTGATACAGGTTATTTTTCTTTCTTTTTCTTGGTAAACGAGGATTCTGAAAAAATGTATTTTTGATTGTCCAGAAATTGCTCACAGATTTGAATTGTACATACTTACATGTTGTTTTGAGGAAAAAAATCCTACTACAATATGCTGACAAAACCAAAGGGGGAAAAAAAAAGAAAAGATGTACTCCTTTTTATCAGCATTCAAAATGTGGGATAATTCAAGTCTCACTTCTCTTCTGAGGGGATGTTATTCTAAATCACCTTCAGTAAGTATTTCATATTTGGGGTATCTTGGTTTGTGATGTTGACTGTTGCTTCTACAGGAACCATACTTCTTTTTCATGAAAACTTAAATGTTTACCAGGCTGTGGTAAGTGACAGTGACAGAAAACGAGAGTTGGGACTGAGTAAAAGTGATTGCATGTCCAGAGGACACTTACCAATGAGAGGGAGCATTTCAGTCACAGAGTCTGATCTTTTGAATCATGGAATCATAGAATGGCTTGGGTTGAAAAAAATAAATCATAAAATGGCCTCGGTTACCAATGTGACTTCAATCTACAAGAAGAGTCATAAGGAGGATTCAGGGAACTATGGCCCTGTTAGCCTGACCTTGGTGCCAGGGAAGGTTATGGAGCAGATTATCTCAAGGGAGATCATGCAGCATGTGCAGGACAACCAGGGGATCAGGCCTAGCTAGCATGGGTTCATGAAGGGCAGGTCCTGTTTGACCAACCTGATCTTCTTCTATGATCTAGTGACACATCTGGTGGATGAGGGAAAGGCTGTTGATGTAGTCTAGACTTCAGCAGAGCCTTTGACACTGTCTCCCACAGTATTCTCCTGCAAAAGCTGGCAGACTGTGGCTTGGACAGGTATACTCTTTGCTGGGTGAGAAACTGACTGAAGGGCTGGACCAGAGATTGGGGGTGAATGGAGTTTAATCCAGTTGATGACTGGTCACAAGTGGTGTTCCCCAGGGATCAGTGCTGAGGCCTGTCTCTTTCAATATCTTTATTGATGACCTGGATGAGGGCATTGAGTGCACCCTCAGTCAGTTTGCAGATGACACTGAGTTGGCTGTAAGTGTCAATATGCCTGGGGATAGTGTGGCCCCACAGAAGGGTCTGGACAGGCTGGGTTGCTGGGCTGAAGCCAATGGGATAAGGTTCAACAAGACCAAGTTTCAGGTCCTACGCTTTGGCTGCAAGAATCACAGGCGACACTACAGGCTTGGGACAGAGTGACTGCAAGACTGCGTAGAGGAAATGGACCTGGGGGTACTGGTCGATGCTCAGCTGAACATGAGCCAGCAGTGTGCCCAGGTGGCCAAAAAGGCCAGTGGCATCCTGGCTTGTCTCCTCCTGTACTCAGCACTGGTGAGGCCACAGTTCAAGTACTGTGTCCAGTTTTAGGCCCCTCACTACAAAAAAGATATTGAAACGTGGAATGTGTCCAGAGAAGGGCAGCAAAGCTGGTGAGGGGTCTGGAGCACAGACCCTATGAGGAATGGCTGAGGGAGCTGGAATTGTTCAGTCTGGAAAAGAGGAAGCTGAGGGTAGACCTTATTGCTCTCTATAACTACCTGAAGGGAGGTTGTAGTGAGCTGGAGATTGACCCCTTCACTCTTGTAATTAGTGATAGGACTAGAGGGAATGGCTTCAAGTTCTGCCAGGAGAAATTCAGACAGAATGGTAGGAAATTCTACTTCTCCGAGAGAGTGGACGGGCACAGGAATGGGCTACCCAGGAGGGTGTTGGAGTCACCAACCCTAGAAGTATTCAAAGAACATTCAGGCATTGTGTTGAGACATGGTTTAGAGAGAGCTATTGGTGATAGGTAGATGTTTGGACTGGATGATCTTGTAGGTCTTTTCCAACCTTGGTGATTCTATGAAAAGGACCTCAAAGATCATCTAGCTTCAACCCCCTGCTGTGGGCAGGGTCACCAACTGCTAGACCAGGCTGCCCAGAGCCACATCCTGCCTTGCTTTGAATGCCTACAGGGATGGGGCATCCACAACCTCTCTGGGCAACCTGTTCTAGTGCCTCACCACTCTCTTAGTGAAAAACTTTCTCCTAACATCCAACCTAAATGTCTCTTGCCTTAGTTTAAAACCAACAGTCATTCCCCCCTTCTGTTTATATATATTCCCTTCAAGCATTGGAAGGCCACAATGAGGTCTCCTCAGAGCCTTCTCTTTTCCAAGCTAAACAAACCCAGTCCCCTCAACCTTTCTTCATAATAGAGATGCTCCAGCCCTCTGATTGTTTTAGTGAACCCATTCCAGGAGCAATTTGAATATTTGTTTAGACAAAGAGGACTCAGATTAGCAAAGGGATTGATAGTAGCTTTCATTCCTCCTGTACCTGTGAAAGTGTTGAGGTGGTGATGACAATGCCACCTCATGTGAGAGCCCCATGCAAACCTTCTAAGGAAAAAGGAAGGGCACAAGCCTGAGACTCTTAGAGCTTTGCTGAGCAGCCCCACCACCTACTGCTGGAAAACATGGAACACAACTACTTTCTCTCCATGATCAATGTTTATAGCCTTTCATTTTATCTATTTTTATTGTTTTATTAACTGGGAAGTGAGCATAACTTGTTCCAAGTCTAGCATGATTTATTCAATGCAGACTGAAATGTTTTGCTTTGGTCTGGAAGAAAGCAACTAACAAATCATTATCTGACCTAAAATTGTTCTACTCCTTGTCTTGACTAGCAGGGATGGAAGGAATCTGGAGTCATAATTTTTCAAACAGTTATGTAGCTTCCTCAGCCTGTAAATACATGTGGAGATACTTAAGCTTAATTTTAGTATGGTGACTCAGGAGACAAACTGTCCTAGANTCTCTATAACTACCTGAAGGGAGGTTGTAGTGAGCTGGAGATTGACCCCTTCACTCTTGTAATTAGTGATAGGACTAGAGGGAATGGCTTCAAGTTCTGCCAGGAGAAATTCAGACAGAATGGTAGGAAATTCTACTTCTCCGAGAGAGTGGACGGGCACAGGAATGGGCTACCCAGGAGGGTGTTGGAGTCACCAACCCTAGAAGTATTCAAAGAACATTCAGGCATTGTGTTGAGACATGGTTTAGAGAGAGCTATTGGTGATAGGTAGATGTTTGGACTGGATGATCTTGTAGGTCTTTTCCAACCTTGGTGATTCTATGAAAAGGACCTCAAAGATCATCTAGCTTCAACCCCCTGCTGTGGGCAGGGTCACCAACTGCTAGACCAGGCTGCCCAGAGCCACATCCTGCCTTGCTTTGAATGCCTACAGGGATGGGGCATCCACAACCTCTCTGGGCAACCTGTTCTAGTGCCTCACCACTCTCTTAGTGAAAAACTTTCTCCTAACATCCAACCTAAATGTCTCTTGCCTTAGTTTAAAACCAACAGTCATTCCCCCCTTCTGTTTATATATATTCCCTTCAAGCATTGGAAGGCCACAATGAGGTCTCCTCAGAGCCTTCTCTTTTCCAAGCTAAACAAACCCAGTCCCCTCAACCTTTCTTCATAATAGAGATGCTCCAGCCCTCTGATTGTTTTAGTGAACCCATTCCAGGAGCAATTTGAATATTTGTTTAGACAAAGAGGACTCAGATTAGCAAAGGGATTGATAGTAGCTTTCATTCCTCCTGTACCTGTGAAAGTGTTGAGGTGGTGATGACAATGCCACCTCATGTGAGAGCCCCATGCAAACCTTCTAAGGAAAAAGGAAGGGCACAAGCCTGAGACTCTTAGAGCTTTGCTGAGCAGCCCCACCACCTACTGCTGGAAAACATGGAACACAACTACTTTCTCTCCATGATCAATGTTTATAGCCTTTCATTTTATCTATTTTTATTGTTTTATTAACTGGGAAGTGAGCATAACTTGTTCCAAGTCTAGCATGATTTATTCAATGCAGACTGAAATGTTTTGCTTTGGTCTGGAAGAAAGCAACTAACAAATCATTATCTGACCTAAAATTGTTCTACTCCTTGTCTTGACTAGCAGGGATGGAAGGAATCTGGAGTCATAATTTTTCAAACAGTTATGTAGCTTCCTCAGCCTGTAAATACATGTGGAGATACTTAAGCTTAATTTTAGTATGGTGACTCAGGAGACAAACTGTCCTAGAGATAAGTGTGATTTTTCAGTTCCCTGGTAAGGGAGTTACAGCACACAATGACTGTGTTGCTATTCTTCTCATTCCATTCTCACTGGGTGTTTGACGGGGTGTCCTCATTGATGAATTCTCTAGGATAGTGAATGTGTGTTAGTAGAGTGGCAAGGAAGGATTACAATGGGAGTGAGAAGAGCTTTGAGTCAAGTGGTTCATGCAATAATTTAGTGTTGGTTCAAAATAAAACTTTCATCTTATGGAGAATTTGGACACTTTTCTAAACTTTTCTAAAAATGACTGTAAAAACAATTGATTAAGCATTAATAAAAGTTAACTGATTTTTATATGATATATTTATCTTTGTAATTTTATTATGATGGTTTAAATGGTGAACAAGTAAATCTGAGTTTTTGGACAAATCTCAGACTCTCACTTATGTAGACAAGTAACATACTCAAGTATTTGTAAGCATAGTGTATTGAGGATGTGAGGTTAGTCTGGTACATATACAGGTTTATTGTGCTGTCAGTGTTTGGAAGCTGCAAATAACCTTGGACTCAAGTAAGAGCATCTCAATGGAGGTGTGCAAGGCCAGGTTGGATGGGGACCTGGGCAGCCTGATCTAGTGGCTGGCAACCATGCCCACAGCAGGGAGTTGGAGATCAGTGATCCTTAAGGTCCTTTCCAACCTAATCCATTCTGTGATTCTGTGATATAGTAAAGATTTTAATTTCTAGCCTCCCTGTTAAGCCAAATTTTCTGATAAAAAATGGATATGGAAAATTACAAACTCTTCTGTAATCATTTCTACAGTAATTCTTATGAGCAGGTCATGTGAGAAGACAAAGCAGGCAAGTGTCATTAAGTGTTACTGGCTGGAAAAGTTTTCTAGTATTTCATAATCAGAAATTTAACATGTTCATTCCTTTAGCACAGATGACAATGATACCTTCCCAATTTTTCTTTAAGCACAATGGACACAACCTAGAGGAACTAGAAGCACTGAGATGAAGGAAGTCTCACTCAGAAGGCCCAAGAGAGCTGCAATTTCTACGTTGACACACAAGCTATAGAGCCTCAGTGCCATGTGCTTTGCACACTGTAAAGCCTTTCAGACTGTCTTGCTGCAGCACAGGCAAAGCATAAAAGCCACCTGGGATCTAAGAAACTCTTCCCAAAGTTCTCAAATTTTTGACATTTTCATGAAAACCTTTGGATTTAAGTATTGGATTTAACCTTTGGACACTCAAATTAAAAAACAAAAAACAAATAAACAAACAAAATTCTTAGAAGTATTATCATATTATTTCAATACAGACAATAAGGCAGAATTTCTAAATATTGTCCACTGTTTCAGAGGCACCAAGGACAAAGTACTGGCCAGCATCTGTTACATCTTGTTCTGATTTACAGCGCAATGGACTAACATTAAGGCAAAAGTTTTGTTTTATCAGCTGAGAAGCTCTTCATGTTGTGTTTTTTTCTCTGCAGTTCACCATGGCTTTTCACATTTCCATGTTATTCATGGAACTGTGCAGATGTTGCATGTTAAAGCACTTCTATGAAGGAGCTTTTTATTTGATAGAGACTTGAGGAATTCTGGAAATATACTTACGTCAAAGTTCAGAAATATAATATATAGGTCACTTCCTTCTATTTATTTCCATGGAAATGGCAACAGATACAAAGAGAACAATAACACCATTTAATAGCGCGAATTCTCATCTACAAAACACTGCTTTTCAACATCGTCACCACTGTTAGCTATACATTCTCACCAGTGATTAACAAAGACCTGCATTCAGTGCATGTAAGCCTCTGCACTAGCAAAGGTGACCCACTTTGATTGTTTCCAAAACTGTTGAAACTGCTGAAACGCACCACCTACAACCTCACTCTGCTCACATCCACCGTTTAGTCTCCATCAGCATTCAGCAAGCATCAAATGAATGTCAGTGGGTGTAATTTTTTCTTCATGGAGGAATTCAGTTACATACCTTTGCTTCATATGCACTTCCATGTCAGATGCCAATTTGTCATACTGCTCCTCTACTGCCATCTGTTGCATGGCAACAAAATGTAATGGAATATTGGTGGGAAGGTTCAACCTCTACTGTCATATCAATATACGCTTCTGACATTGTGGGTAAATAAAAACATAATAAAACATGAGGCAATACTTTTGGTGCAGTCCCTGTACATCATCTCTCTTGCTGCATGTAGAAACAATGGAACCTCAAGGTGTTTTTTTTTCTGTGGGAATGAAACTTCTCTGTCTTTTATCTAGATAAGTAAAAGAATAGCAGTGAATACTAATGCACAGACTTTGTCGACTGTTTTATGTATATGGTCTCCCATTACATTTCCACTAATTTTGCAGGAGTTTCTGCTGCCTTCCACCATGATAAAGACCAATAATAGTACCTTGATGATTAATTTACAGCACATCCTTTTCTTTTCCTGCTTTGGACTTGACCTATTAAACTTTGTTGGTGTCACAAGACAGAGTACCCAGCATTTAAATTTTAGTCTTTTCTCCCATTACCTTTTCCCTGACTTGGAAAAGCCAGTTTCCATGACTGTGGTTACTTGTCATTTATAAATCATATTTATGGGAAAGAGGACAGAGCACCACAGTGCCCCTCACTCTCTCCTGGCCATGACCTCTGGGACCATATGTTGTTGAAAGATCAGCACTTAGAAAGCAGCTGAGGCAGAAGTCAGAGTGAAGATGTTCATATGCCCTTGCCCCCTTGTAGAAGCTTTCCCTCTTAGCCTTCACTCTGCTCCATTCTGGCCCTTGCTGCCCTCTTTTTCTTTGACTTTCCAGCTCTTCAGTCTCACTGGGGAAAGACTAAAATCCACACCAAGAAGCTAGAGAGCTTTTGTCCTTTTCCTGCCAGCTCCCCCCTCACCTGTATGTCCCCACTGCCTGGCTGCTTTCTCCAGCTGAAGCTGCATCTTGCATGTGATCTGTGCAGCACGTAACGCAGCACAACTCTGCTTATCACAACCCCTTGGTGTCAACTGGTTACAGGCTAGTTCGCCCCAGCTCCGTAACAAATGGGGCAGAGGGATCCATGGAACCGTGGCCCATAAAGGGCGGAAGGGAGAGAAGGGGAAAGAGTAAGGACATGGGTCTAAAAACAAAACAGCAATGATCTGAGGAGGAAAACTAATTTACTAAATACGATAGCAGAATGTAACACAATACAATACAGCGTAAGTGGAATTGAGACTAATAAACAAAACGAGAGAAAGAGTGTCCAAAAAATGAAGGCCTTACTCTAATGCTGAATGGAAGATAGCTAGGGAGCACAAATGCTGCAGAGATGAGCAGAAAGGGAAAAAAAAGGAATGTCTCGTGACCTGTAAACCATTTTATCTTTCCCTCTGAACAGAAAACAGAAACAGAACAGTGAAAAGTCCTCTGGAATATGCAGTTCTATTCTGAGGCAGGTATACCTGGAACTATCAACAATCCACGGAACTGGATCATTAATTCTTTAACTCCCAGTGCGTTACATGATGTTATGGTGTGGAATACCAACAACAAAAATGATAAAACCATGACACCTGGGATGCTGGAAGGAGTTAAAAAAAATCACTACATATAGTAAAGAATAACTTCCCCCTGATTTGGGGAGCTGGAAAGCTGAAAAAAACCATTTTTTTTCATTTTCATTTTCACCCCAATGCATGGTGTGTTGGCTGAGTTGGAAACAAAGGGGCCAGCAGATGATGGGTGGTGGGCATTGTGCTACTGTGAGGGGCAGCCTGGGAAGAACAGAGTTCAGCTGGATAGCAACCATAATTTAGTAGTTGTCCTCTGAATGCTGGCAACTGTGTGCATGTTCTCAGTCTGGGGCAAACACGAGGTAAACCAGGTTACATTAAACCTCAGATGAACGCCACGGAAGTTAAACACTGTTCACCTCGTGCTGGCCAGGGATTAAGCATACCCACCTACCTTGGCTCAGATGGAGCACTTTAATCTGCCAGGTTCTGGTGTCTGGTGTTGTTTGAGCCCTCCACCCTGTCAGTGAATAATCTAAAATAAAACTCAACAACCTGTGACAAATGCTGCCAGCTACACTGTGTCTGCAACATCAAGGTTAGCATTTCCAATGAAAGTGACTTATGAGAAAAAATTTAGTTCATTATTAGACTTCGTGGCTCCTAACCACCCTAATTATTTTGGGAATTAGACTTCAGTCCAAGTTTTGAAAAACCTCAGAATTGCTTAGCATGTAAAACAATAGGTTCCTGAGTTACTCAGGTAGCTTTGAAAGCATTCATCATTTATTTCCTCTTTTGAAGGAGTTTGAAAGGGTCACAAATCTGTTGTCAAGAGAAAAAACTTTTCAGTTGCAGGACTTGACTTTTTAAAGGGTAACTAGCAATACACTCGATTAATGGATGTTGTTCCAATGTGTTACTTCTCCTCCAGCTAGTGCTGTGGGAAGTAAGGATTGAACCAGCCTGAAAAGGGTGAAAAATGCAGTATTAGAGACACTAAACCACTGAGTCTGGTGCCTGCTGGTCCCCAGTCAATGCTGCTGCTTTCTGTTACGCTACTGCAAGGTCTGAAGATGCTCAGCAACTTGAAAGATGGAAACAGTGCAGGTAGGATATGATAATCAAGGAGATAATCTGAAAAACTATTTACAAGCATAGTATTGGAAGCAGGTTTCCATGACCTTCTTCTCTATTCACAGAATCACAGAATCAAGAGGGTTGGAAGGGCTCTCTGGGGATCATGTGGTCCAATTCCTCTGCAAACACACTCTTTAGAGAAGGTTGCAGAGGAAAACGTTCAGGTGGGCTTGGAATTGCTATGCCTTCAGGCTCAGCCTGATGGCAGGACTTCAGCAGTGGTGTGCCTGAGAATGTTACTTGCCTGGAAGAGGGCTGGGGCCTATGGGGCAGCTGGAGGCTTTTCACTGCTGCTTGTAGCAGCAAATAAGCTGCAGGAGGGGGAACCAATACCTTCTGCAGCCTGACATTTCCACTCTTTTCTTTATTCTCCAGCCATTTTAGTATCTACAGAGGAGGAAACTGAAAAGGAGGAAAAAAAGTGAAGTAGGCTGTGAAGCACGAGTGTGGAGTCCTCTGGGTGCCAGACAGCTCAAACAGCTCTGTGAGCTTCCCCTCTAACCTTCAAAGGCCAAAGGTTGTGAGAAGAGGAAAAACTCCACCTGGCAAACATAGCAGGTACTAGCTGAAAGTCTTGCAGACTACATAACACACGGAGTGCTTGTACGCTAGAGTGTCAAAATTACAGGAATGTTTCCTCTGAAGCATGAACACATGAGCTGGCTTACACGGGATGTGGTGTGGTAGGAGGCATCTCAAGCAGCCTTAACATTAAACCAAGCAACACTCATGCAGAACCACTCTGATTATGCCCTTCAACCACACCCTTCATAACCATCAACCATTTTACTTCCCACTGTAGTTCTTTGTGACTGAAACAAAAGGCAAGGCATGAACTGCTAATGATGTGTAGAGAGGTAGTCTCTATAATATTTTGCACAAATCAAACTAGTGGATTTTGCAGAACTAATAAAAAAGCATATGATATTACATTAATCAAACCATTAAAAAGATCTCTGAATTTACCAAGAAATAGGTTATTATTTGTGTATACTATGGTATGTAATGTCCTCCACTTCCCCTCTGCTGTGACAGAGATACTTCAAGGAGATCGTGGTTTATATTACAGCTGCTAAGATAGCCAATTGCTTTCAAAAAGGATCTTGGGTAGTGCAGCTTATTTTACATTAGTGAAGGAGGTGTGTGGGGGGGAAGTAAGTTTGTTTTCCATGCTGCCCCTTTATCTTGATGTTAAATATATCCTATGAGAAAGGAAAACATTTAACCAGCAGTTCCCATGAACACACACATAGACACACACACACACAACTTTTCCCTGTGAAGCAGCTGGAATGTGGCACTATTCAGTCTGCTGCTGGAGCTGGATGTGTCTGGTGGGTAGGGAAAAGCCTCAGCACAAGATGGTTCAGGTGAAATACTTTCAGTCATTGGTCCAGGGATGTGCCAGCCCATGATCAGGGGGCTTGGAATGCAGAAGCTGCTGCACCTCAGGTGAAGTGGTCATTTGGCTATGATTGAGTACCTCCATGAGGTGTCTAACTGCAGCAGGAGAGGACTATTTAAAAAAATATATATATGTATATATATACACATACACATCTAGTCATTTTAAAGCTCCCTGAACAGCTCTTGCATGGACATCTGAAATAAGATGCGTGTTTTTAACATGGAGGAGCAAAAACTTGTTTGGCAGTACTTCTCATGAAGTCCTTCATTGCTTCCCTGGATTGCTTTAAATGAATTAATCTAACTCAGCCAGAATCTATTACCTTCATGCAAATATTATTGCCTGGATGCTGTAGTCTTAGATTATTCAAATGAAACTTCCTGGTCTGAAAATCTGTTACATCACACAAGAAGTGTAGAGGGCATACAGAGATGATAACCCTTCCGCTGTTATTCACAAGCCTGACTAAGAGTTGTTTCAAGAGCTTTGGACTGTAGCTCTGCTTGTGACCAGAAGCATGGTGCAAACACACAGAGGAAGTCATGCTTTTGGCTAAATTGGTAAATAATAATAATAATAAAATATACCACCAGGTAATAGCAAATGCTGCAATAGCTAATGTGGAAGAAAAATTTACTTGCTGGTGGATGAGGAAGTGCAGAATCAGTGTGGTTAAAGAATGCTTGTGGATATAGCATCTAAGACAAAAAATAAATGAAGTGAAAACATTTTCCTGTCATTGGATTAGAAAAGCAAACAAGTTATTTGTATAAATACATATTCTTTTTTCAATTCTAGTTAACTAGAAAATAATATGAAAAGGAAATAAAGAGTTCTTTGAACATACCCATGCTTTGGAAGTATGGTTCATTCAAATCTATATCTGAGTTTTACAGAAGGTTATTGTCTGTGTTAGGTAGAAGTATGTTATCAAAATGAAAATTCTTCAATTGTTATTTTGTTGTAAATTGAAAAATGTATCTGTAAATCAGGTTTTGTGCCTTTGGACAGCCACTGCATACACCACATATTTACACTGAGTCTCTACTGCTGTCCTATTTTTTTAGAGGGAAAGACTGGCATACACTGCTGTTGTTCCATGTATTTCTAAGCAGCCATGCTGAACATCTCTGGCAGTAGGATAACAATTTTGTCCACAGCTTCAGAAATGGTGAGGAGTGCTCTTCTGAGAAGCCTTATGAATTGCTGGAAAGACAGTCAGAATTGTTGATGTTGCAGTTATTTCAAAAGGTTGAGTACCAGCAGTACTGAAAGTTGTAATATATGTCTGTGGCTGAGGAGATGTGAACTCACTGTAGTATTGTTCAGGCCTGCCCCTGTGGACTCCAGACCTACCATAAAACTCACAGCGTAAGTGAGGTCTTCCTTCAGATGAGGTCTTCTCTGGGAGACCTCCTGGGATCCAGTCAGTTCAAAAAAGCCACTCAGTCACTTTGTAAGGTGTGACTGATCACTGTGAGGGATCTACTTCAGGATGTAGGTCCAAGAAGTTCTGTGGTCATGGTACTGTCAACAGTTTACGGGCAG
>VXAB01000291.1:0-11341 GCA_013399175.1 Odontophorus gujanensis
ATGTGTGTCTGTATTTATTTTCCGTGCGCGCAACCCGGCAGCCCGGCACCAGCCCTGCCCCGGTGCGGCCCGGGTGATGTGAGGGGGGGGGGGAGAGAGGGGTGCCGGATTTTGGGAGCCCTCCCGCGGGTGTCGGGGGCTGGCGTTTAATCATCGACCCCGCTTTTCGTCGGTAGCGTCTGTCTGTTCCATCGCGGCGTTTTGAGGAAGCGTGCCTTCCGAAGGGAGTTAAGGGGCAGTGCTGGGGGCAGTGCTCGCTTCCACCAGGTGGGTCCCGCGAAGGGCTGGGGCCCCTCGGCCAAGCTGTGGTCACTGGGGGTTGGGGTTGCAGCTCCTAGAGCCACGTTCTGAAGGTGCGGGGAGTGCTGGCTCTGGGGGAAAACGGCCCTGCCCTCTTTCCCTAGGGAGTTGCCGTGTCAGAGCCCTCCAGGAAGAAGAGGAGGGTGATGTGATTTATGTGTTTGTGCTGTGAACTTTCTTGCTGTGGGAAACTTTTGGGCTTCTTGTTCTGTGTGGAAAACCTGTGCTGCCAAGCCCAGCGTCAGCCTTCACAGCAGGCAGGGGTGAGTGAGGCCCCAGCCCGGGGCTCCGGGCAGGGCTGGGTTCTGGGTGTAAGCTTAGGCGGATCTCGGACCCTTCTGCTCCCTCATCTTTATGAGAGACCGTGCTCTCTTCCAGAGCACTGCGTTCTTCAAGAGTTGTGCAGGCTACTCATTGTCATCAATGTTTTAAACCGAAATGGAGCAGGCAGTGCTGATGCAGTAACCTTTTAGGCAGTACTTTACTTTAGGAATGTTTTTTTTGGATGAAAAACCACCACCTTTTGCTGCGTGTAAAACAAGTTTCGACTTTATACTAGTGCATGAGATGTGGCCCGAGGGGGAGGAAAATGTGCGTATGTACAGAAGGTTCAGAGTGATGGGACAAGTTCTCTTGGCTGGACTATTGTTGGGGAGCAGCAGGGGTGCCATTAACGGCACCAGTAAAGGCTGGGATTAGGGTGATTGGTGAAGCAGAGCTCTGAACTGTTAAAGTGATTTTGTGTTACAGTAGCATTCAAGAAATCCCAGCTGTAAATCACGTTACACAAAGAGAAAGCCATTCTTTGGCCTGGAGGGATGACATAGGTACAGCAAGCAATTTGTAGGAGGAAGGAACAGAGGGGAAGCGATTTGTCTGGTGTTACACAGGTTAGACCAGAACTGAAAGTTTCCAGGCTGAAACTGGCTTTGTATATTCTGTCTGTTACAACGTTTGTTCATTGTGAACTCAGTCTTTCTTGATTATCGACCAATATAGCAAGCAGTAGCAATAATGTTTGAATTACAGTGTGCAGAACATGTGTTTAATGTGGAAAGTGAGAAATGATCAAAATCTTCTAATTGAAAGATCAAAATACTTCCAACTGGGTGTAGCATACAAATTGATTTCAGTAAATGTGCCTTGGGCATAGTGTATTTTTAAATTGTACAGTAGGATTTAAATGGAGCTTGAGTGGTTTGGAATTTGTAGTGTTGGTTAAGGCAACTGACCATCATGGAACAGTGGTTTATTGTGCTGCTTTGAAATCGCTCTTGCGTTTTATGCTAGCATGATGTTACTTTAAGTAGTACCATTATTTCAAACGAGCATAATGAGATGAAAAGCACTTGGCAAGCACTCCTGTAAAACAACATTTGAGTGCTAAATTCAGATCTTTACTTAAAAGTATCTATAAAATACCATGCTTATGTAGGGTGTCATACCAAGGAAAATAACCATCTAGGTTAAAGTCGTCTTAAAACAGTTTTGACTGAATGACAGCTTCAACCACATTTTTATTCCTTTGAGGGAAATGATTTCTGAGCTTTGACAAGGAAACTGACAAAATGATTGTGGAATGAGCACCTGTAATAAGTGGGGCACTCTAATGAGATGGATTACAGGTCTGAACATAGGCCTCTTCCATCTCACCTGGTTGTCCGACCAACAGGTTATTTCAGAGGATGATTTGACTGGTTATTTTGTAGAAAATGTGCTTAAAGCCCAGTTTAAACAGATATGCACCACAGTTTTTGTGTAATTGCAAGATGTAGGAAAAAATGTTCTTCAAATAGTGAATGATCTTTCCATCCAGGTGTTCGTGAACATTTTTTTCTTTGCCATTTTTAAAATAGAATTGTATGAAGTAGAAAGACTCTCATTTGCCTTAAAATGATTGGAGAAGGCAGTACAACCTGAAAGCACTTGGTCTGTATCTGGGGTTAAGCTGCATCTTGGCTCGTTACTGTCTTCCAGATTGTAGCCTAGCAAACCAACCTCACTTGCACATTCTGTGTTTTTTCCACTTCATCTTCTTTCTGCTACTAACTGTTACCAAGATAATTGTAGCTAATGAACAGAGGAGAATGTAATCCCGCACAAAATTAGCAATAATTGGGGATGCTGTTGATGGTATCTGGAAATACCATGTTGTCACATGTTGTCAACAATAACAGCTGCTGTAGACACTTGCCATTTTGTGGACCAGGCCTGCTGGTTTAAGACTCTGCCAGTTTCACATGAAGTACGGTTTGTTGGATCTTCCTGGCAGGAGGTGGGGGGAGGGGGAAGACATTAAACAAAATTATTAATACAATGCAAAAACATTCATGGCGAACACTTAACTCTAGCCCTTGCACTTAGATGTGTTAATTTTCCCTAAGGTGTGTGTGTGTTTCATGTGCTGCCAAGTCTAGCTATTAATTCATTTAGCTCCTTAGAGACATGCCACAGCAGTAAAAAGGGAAAAAAATAATAAACAGAAACATCCCCAGCAATGTGTATTTTACTACTGACACAGCCTCTCTGTCAAGTAATTTTTAATAGATTGTGTTCTGATTTATGGTCACTCTTATTGTAAGTACAAAAGAGAAGGGTTTGGTTACACATTCTGATTTTTCACTCCTTCTCCCAAAATGTTTCACTGTAAAATACTGCTACCCCTATGCCCTGGAACTGTTAACGTAAATGTGATGTGTCTTTGGTTATGGTATTTTCTTCCCTAGAATATTTGAGACTTTGGAAAGGTCTGCGGTGCACCTCCAGAGATGGACTGGGAAACAGCCTTAGGAAGCTGTGCAGGACCAGGATTCAAATCTTGCTTGTAGTGAAACTTTGTCTCACCTACTGGGTGATTTAGCTGAGATGTGGCCGTTGTGTTACTGTGCTTTGTTATTTTCCCAAAAATGATTTGCAGCACCATTCTGAGAAAAGCTTTTGTGTCAGCAGAACTTGCATTTTCTGAGGAAGCGCCCTGCTTCAGGCAGAATATCTCTGGTCATCTCCAGTGTTAATGAGTATTTGAGTAGAGGGGGCTGGGTGTATCCACTGGAAAGTAACTGAGGTTGCTGGAAGTTGGGGTAGGAGAAGAGTAATGTTTAAAACAATTGGCTGTCTTTTATGCTACATGAATTCATAGGAACAGTATGATCGTGGTTTATTTCTAGCAGATGTGGTAAGTACTCCAGTTGTGTCCAGTTCTGGGCTTCCTGATACAAAAAAGACTGCGATCTCCTCGAAAGAGTTCATTGGAGGGTGACAAAGATGATAAAAGACGTGGAACACCTCCGTTATGAGGAAAGGCTGAGAGACCTGGGTCTCTTCAGCCTTGAGAAAAGAAGACTCAGAGGGGATCTGATCCACATCTATAAATATCAAAGATGGGAGACAAAGAGACGAGGCCAGACTCTTCTCTGCAGTGTGTGGCTATAGGACAAAGGGAAATGGCCACAAACTGAAGGATAGGAAGTTCTGCACAAATGTGCATGGGAACTTATTCACAGTGCAGTGTCGGAGCACTGGCACAGGCTGCACAGAGAGGTGGTGGAGTCTCCTTCTCTGGAGACGTTCAAGACCCACGTGGACGCCTACCTGTGCAACCTGGGCTAGGGAGCTGCTTTGGCAGGGGGCTGGACTCAATGATCTCTAGAGGTCCCTTCCAACTCCTACAGTTCTGTGATTCTGTGAAGCTCAGTTTTTGCTGGGTTAATTGCTGTAGTGTTAAACAAAAAGAGATGTTAAATTGGAAACTAAAATAAAAATCCCAACGATGTGGCCTCACAGGTAAAATCTTCAGGGTGGTTGAACTGAGAGATGTGAGTCACACAGTGGGAAGTAGGTGTTTCTTTCCAGCTAGGCTGACATTGGCTTGTCCCTTTCTGGAATTGCATATGTGCAGTGTTGATAGCAAATCAGTGGCCTCAGAAAGAGGGAAGAGCTGTGTGGGTCTGACACCGGTGTTAACTTGCATATAGGCACTGTGGTGACCAGGCTGATTTACTGCTGATTTTGAGCTGCTCTCATTGGAGTTGGTGGGAGAAAGAGGACATACAAATCTTTCCAAAAAACTGCTTGATTTTTAGTAGCTGACAGGTATCTAGTTCTAAAGTTGCTCCACACCTCACTTGAAACAGTGTTTTCCCCTACAGTGACAATGGCTGGGTGCCTGTGGCACAGCTGCATTTGGCATGTGGATGTGTCTGACAGTGAGGAGTGGCTGCTCAAAAATATGTCCAAAAGTGGTTGAGCAGTAGTGTGACTTCAGTCCTAGTGAGGTAGTGGAAACTCTGTGTGTCCCAGAGGTGTGATGCCAGGGCTCCTTGCACCTGTACACTGCAATTAGTACAACCCTGGACGGCAAAATCCAGGTGACAGATACTGCTTATGGTTCAGAAGACACAATTAGTTTTATGATGGTTGATGTCAAAGTAGGAGCAAAATAATCAATAGAATCAGAAGCTCATTTGTCACACGCAGCGATGTTAAGTGAACTGGAAATAAATTGTTGAAAAGCTTTTTAAATGAACAGATTTTTTTTTTTTCGTCCTGGTATCAAAAGAAATAGAAATCTGTGTATCTGCTTTTCTGTGATCACAGATGATTTCATTTGAGACTAGAATGAGATACAGAATGTTTGGGAGTCTTCAGGATGCGTGGAATGTCGATATCGGTGGGTTTTTTGGAAGCAGTTAAATATGTCTCAGCTAAATAGACTGTAAAGAAGTTACAACTGTTGCTGTTTGTATTGCGGTAGTTAACTGTGGATCAATTCTCAAGTGAGATGCCTTTGTATCAAGCGCTGGTTTATTAGATGTAATAAAAAAAAACATCTATCCTACTAGATTTATCTTAGTCTGAGAAATACCATGGAGGAGGAGGGAGGACCAGGTAGTGTTGATGGTTCTATGGTTTTTCTGGTATCAGCAGCTAAATGACATCATGAAAACTTAATAAGAGCAAGTGCCCAGGTTTCTTAAGTAGTTGAAAGACAGAGATGAATGACTCCCTGGTATGTGAGTGTATGACCGTGGTGATGTCTACCATGTCTGTTTTGGAGCCAGAGTGGGTGTGGAAGGAGCCCTTGCCTGTACCTGTGCGAGTCAAGTGAAGGCTCCTTCCTGAACAGGGCACTGCAATTGCCTTTCCTTTCCCTCACTGCGTCCTAGATGTTAGCAAAAAGGGACAGTTTCGGCAGTTTGTCAGATCTAGCTTGTAGATATATGAGCACCGTGTCCTGATTAGGAGTTTTATTTAAGGAACATTAGTGATTTAACACCCCAATCTAATTACTCGTAAGCTTCTTGCTAATTTTGTAATGAGCACTGGAGCAAGACATTTTATGGAAAATATACCCTTAAGGAAATCAGAACCAGTAATTTCCAGTGTTTATAGAGAGCTTTTATTTCTGTGACAATGTTCTGTACGTAACGTCTAAAAGGAAATAGTAATATTTGTTCTATTTTTACATAATGTTAAAGACATGAGCCAAATGTTTACAGAAACTTAATACAGTCAGTCACCACAACCCAGATGACTGGCTTTTGAACTCTTATTTATGGAATCAGATTCTACTCAGATAGAACTAGTGGAGGAGACATTCTTGAATTGCTTTCTACCACAGTTATCTTTGGCCTTCGAAGTGTGAGAAGAACTCAGGGTGTAATCAGGATGTACTGGCCGTGGGCTCTCATAGTTTACAGCAGCCAAGGCGGCTTTCTGTATATATATATATAGATAGATAGATAGATAAATAGAAAGGTGCAACTCAGAGCAGCTGTACGCGTGCTCTGAAATGTACCGTGGCCTTACAAGGGTAAAGCCATCCCTGTAGCTTGCTTCCAGTTAGTCTGTGATGTATGGTTCAGATGGATACAACACAGCAGAAGATATCCTGGGCATCAAGTAGGTGTTCTAGAAGTTCTGCTTCCATAGAAGGTCTCTCAGGTGTTCTCTTGCTTTTGGTAAGTAGGCTTGTTCTTGTCAGAAATTAATAAATGTGATGTCTGGAAGGCAATGCATGCTTTGCTAAACTAAAACCTAACAATTTGGTTTCTTCAAATGCTAGGTATTAATTAGAGACAGGGAGCTTTGTAACCAGTCTGGAGTAATACAGCATTAATAAGGTCTGTAGAGAGAGATCTGTTTATTAATTTAATTGAGGTAGCTGAAAAAGAAACAGACAAGCTCTTAGGCTTAGAATACCTTATTCCCTTATTGGACCAATGAAGCAATTAAGCCTAAAAGCTTGTCACTTGTCTTTAATGCACAACAGTTGTAGCAGGCTTTTAAACTAATCTTTTGCTTGTCTGACTTTGTACAACAAAAGGGTTCACTTTTCGGCAGACCTGCTTTGTGCTTGGGGAATGCTTGAGTGTGGATGTGCATTTAGTTAAAAAACAGTAGGAGTCACTTCAGAGTGCGAGATCCTGCCCTGCACTGGTGATTCCTCAGTCCTGTCACATCTCTTCCTTTCCCAGCAGGACATGCTAGTCTACATCCCTGTGTGCCAACACAGCCGCAGAAAGGAAGGGATACAAAAACACTGCAAGCTACTCTTCTCTGCTTCCACTTCCTACCACAGACACTGCTTTTGGACGTCAAGTGGCCCAGTACTTTCTTGACCCCTTTCACTCTTACACACTGAATGTTTTAGTGTCAAATACTTTGGTTCTTGTTTAGTACTGGCTTCAAGTTTCCTGATTGTTTGCTGTGCATATATGCTAATTAATTCAGTATCCCTACTAGAGATAGTGAAGTAGTTTCTTCTGAAGAGGGATGGAGGAGAAAAAGGCATTGTTCTCTGCCTAATTTGCTGCAAGGCCTGCTCTGGACAAACAGTATGGATACAGGCCTTGCCAAGTCTCTGGCTTCCTCTGCTTGTGACAGTTCTCTAGTGCTCTCCGGGGAGGTCTTCTGCCCTTAACTGCCCCCTCATGCCTGCGATAGAAAGAACTTGGAAGTGCTCCCAAGTGTCAAACCTAGATGGATTTTGGTGCTAGCACTTACAGTGAAGAACCCAATGGTGGCTATAACTTACTGTGCAGAGGGGTCAGGGGATAGTGATGGCATCAGTGACTTCAATTCTGTATCAAGTGAGACTTCGGTACTTAATGATCTTTTCTACAATTACAGTCTTAATCTTTGGCCTGCAGTGAATGGAAATATTGGCACAAACAACACACAGGAGTTGCAGAATGGTCTAGTGTACAGTTGGCTGTTCATCAGGGTGGGAGATCCCAACCCAGCAAATAAAGGCTGAGGAAGCCAAGCTGTTTTGTGGCAACCTTCATCCCCAGAGACTTAATTTTTTAATAGGTTAATCAACCAAATGGTTTTTGTTTGTGTGCTTTTTTTATTAGTGTAACTCCTATCTAGGCTTTCTATTTCTGTTCTTTCTGCTATTTTTGTTAATGATTTTCCAAGAATGGAGAATACTACTTTCAAACTTTCTGCTTATTAGTTTAGAATACTACTGCAAGTCTTATCCACTCAAAAGAGCAGTCACATGTCCTCATTATTTGCTACTGTAGTAACATTTCAAAGCCTTCGGGCTTCTGTGGCCTAGGTCCCATTTAGACATATAATAAGTGACAGTCCTTGCCCCACAAAAGCTTTATGTCTATCAGATGTGAGAAGAGCAGGGGGAAATTAGACTGTGTCCACAGGGACAAATGAGATAGCAAATATAATTTAAGTCAGAGGAGTTTCATTAGCTAGGAATAATTCGGTTTCTGGATTTCTGCTGTATATAGTAAGCGGTCATTAGACTAGCTAATCTTAATATTTTAAGAACTGTGATTTAAATAAAGTACATGGGATTTTAGAGAAGCCACTTCAGTGCCAGTGAGTGGGAATGAATTTGCTCATCCAAGACAAACTGGGAGCAGAGGGAGGAAAGGGTAAAGCTGGCCTATGGGATAAGGCCACTTACTCCCTTGAGGTTGTCTGTAGAAATGTCAAATCATGCATGGGCGCAGCCACAGCCCTTCATGAAACAGTGACCTGGCATGAAGGGCAGATGTCTCCCTGTTTTGTGAGGATGGTGGGCTGTGGCAATATGCTGGAGCTGTTTGCACTGGTTTGTCTGGTCTGGAAATCAAAGAAACGTATACCCAGTTGAAAACTGCAGGTCATTCATTTCCACAATAAACATCCCTTGGCTCTTGATTGAAAGTGATGTCCTCTTCTGTGTTGGGGCCAGGGACATCTTGTGTGCGTTGGAAGAGTCCTGTGGCATTGGTAGGCTGCTGGTTTTGTGCATTTTGAAAGGTTATTTGTTAAACAGATTGGCATCTGGGAGTGGCTAAGGGTTGGGCACAAGTGTCTATCTGTGTCTGTGTTTAAATATTAGCAGATCATCTTCTAAAGGAAGGGCAGCAATGTAGTGGCTGCTGTTGCAGTGTATTTGCTAAACTTGCAGCTGTGGAGGAAGCAGTTTTCTTTTTTCATCCTGTTGATAGGCTGTGAGCATGGCTGTGAATTCCAGCTGGGTTTAGACATAGGCGGAGCTTGCTGCTTGGGAAAGGCAGGTCTAGTTATGGACAAAAAGCATGGGCTTGAATCAAAAACACTGTGCGGATGGAGCTAGAAAGCACAGGTATAGTTGTGTTGCTTTCCACAACTTCATTGCATTGTTTCCGCATTCTTGGCTTAATCGTTATTAGTGAATACGAGCAATTCATGTTACCACTCACTAGAGTAAATAAAAATGACCAATATTGATTGGTCTCATTTTATCTATGATATATGCTCAAAAAAAAAAAAAAAAAAAGCCATAACTAGAGGGAAAAGAGATCAGGGAATTTTAACAGGGAGCGGATAACATAATAGCCTTCAAATTGCTCTCAAAACCCTTCATTTATCCTTCGTAGCTTAAAGAAAGCTACAGATTTGCTTGCAGATCATTTCTTATTGGCACTTGTTAAATTTCAGGCAGCATCTGACAGCTGAAAACTGCAAGTGCCATTTCAAGCTCTCAGCTGGTGCTGCCACTGGCTACTGATGACCTTTCCTCTTCCCTTCCGCAGGCATAATGGTTCAGAAGTGAGATAATAAGATAAGATGCATTAAAGGAAAAGAGAAAGAAAACCAATCTCAGCTCGTACCACCCATCCTTCATTTTGTGACTCTCTTTTTTTTTTTTTTTTCTTCGAAAATGTGGGCAGTCACTGATTGTGGCTCTTCTGCCTCAAACAGCGTTTAAATTCCTTTTCAAAACGATTCTTTTAGGGTGCTAGAATGACTATTGAGAACTAGGGTATGAATGAAGGTTAAAGTGGCTATGAGTTGATTAAAAAATATGTAATAGTAACTGAGATAAATGGGTAGACTTGTTCCACATTAAATATATTTTTTTCTAGTGTCATTTATTGCTGTTATCTCAGTAATTAGTCTGGGATCAAAGAATTTTTTTTATTTTTTTTCCTCCTCCCCATAACCCTCTTAAACAATGTGACTTCTTCCTGCTGTGACTTTACAAACCACTTAGGGACAATTTATTACAGCGTCCTAAACAACATTGAGTAGAGTAGAGCTATTCTCATTAGCTGTCTTCTTAGCAAAGTCTCAGCACAGAGCAGTTGAGGATCCGAGTATGTCTTCATTTGTTTAGTAGATGTTTTGATCCAGTCATAGAAATGACATTTAACTGTGTTGTGGCTTTCAAATCCTTTGTGAGTTAGTCTTAAGTGACTGAAATCAATCGAAAATGTCTAAAGACTGTGTGATTGATGGATGTGGTTATGTTTACAGAATAGTTAGGTTCTTAAAAGAATTCAAGGTTTGATGAAACAAGAGCCAAGGGGTTATTCATCTGAAAGAAGGAACTGCTGGTAGCTGTTCTCTATCAGCGTGTGCCCTCTTGTGTACCTCTAAAAATTTATTTCATAGGTGGAGTTAATGCTACTGTTGTAGCAATGCAGACCAACTTAGGTGATGCAAGATTAATACAGTAGCCTTCCTGTTAGCTCATATGGAGATCTTACTGGTCATGCTGGAGGACACTGGAAACTTCTTTGTGTGTATTTTTTATATGTTCCTGCAAAGGGAAGTTAGATTTTCATGGTTTAAGTTAGTTGTAAGGAGTTAACAAAGTCGGTTTAAGGGGTGTGGAAAATTGGATTAGTGACCTGAGCTTTTCTAAGGAATTGTTTGAGTGTGTAATAGTCAGAGATTTCCTTAAATATTTTATTCAAGGCTACGCTGGTAGTTTCACTGTAAATTGTATGTATCCTGAGAAGGTGAGAGAACTGCATGTTGATACATTCACTGAACTGTGCTTAGTTAATGCACTGATGTAGCTGGTATTTAAGATGTATTCAGGCTAAATTTTACATTAAAGGTGTTTGTAATATCAATATGACTAATGTACTGTGGGATGCAGCATGCCATCCTCTCTGATATATACATTATGGCATGGAGAGAGAGCAAGTGAAAAACATATTTATGTGGCTTTTTCTGTGTTTAAATTGTAACATAGACCAGCTCTTCTTTCAGCCTTTGTGCTCTACACGATGACAGCTTAGACAGCCTATACCTGTGACATGACAAACAGGGTCACCATTTCAGACTCCCATAGCATGCTAATGACAGAGCTCAGTCAATTCTGGGATGCTTATACTCCATTAGAAAAATCCAAGTATTTGTTATTGCTGGGTACACCTTCCCTTGCTTGAACATATATGGAAACCAAACATCTATCGGATGTTATAACACATACCACATATATCAGATAGTGGTGCTGTGCTCTTTGTAGGGAAGTGTGCTGTCTCCCTGGGGCCCAGGTCAGGGACATAGCTAGAAGACTCCCGGATTTGATACACCCCACTGACTACTATCTGTTACTCATAGTTCAGTCAGACAGCGATGAAATAGCTCAGAGAAGCCTGTGAACTATGAAAAGAGATTTCAGGGGTTTAGGACGATTAGTTCAAGGGGTGGGAGCACAAGTGGTGTTTGCTTCCGTGCATTCTGGGACAGTGAAGGACACGGAATGGGCTAGGAAAACACAGGTGATGAATAATTGGCTGAGAGGCTGGTGTAG
>VXAB01000291.1:12231-49277 GCA_013399175.1 Odontophorus gujanensis
GTTGGACTAGATGATCTTGTAGGTCCTTTCCAACCTAATGTATCTCTATGAATCTATGATTGTGGTTTCCATGGAAACAGAAGGCATTACTTTTGGAGTGACCTATGTATGTGTATGCGTATCACAGGATGACTTCCATGTCAGGTTCTGATAAATGAAAGTGATACAGGTAAGTTTTTCTTTTAGTAGTAGGTGGTTCTAAAATTTGAGCAACAATCTCTTCTGTGGTTGGATTTTGTAAACTCTGCACTTTTGAATTCTGTATTGAAATGTACTTGTTAGTGAGCTTTATAAGATAACATGACCAGCTGTCATAAATTTTATTAGTTTGTATCCAGAGCTGCAGCATTCTGTTAATGTGATGCTTTTTTTCTTCAAAAAAAAAAAAAAATCCTGTACATGTACTTTAGCAATTTGTCATTGCTTTTTGAGCTTATTAACTCATTAAGTAGCATTTAATGAGGATAACTATGAAGTAATTAATTTATACAGCGCGTTTATTGCTTCCCTAATGAATTTATGTATCAAATTTAGAGCTCCACAATGAATATGTTAATCTATTTTTATATTTCATATGCATTTTGTTTACTGTGTAAATAAAAATGCTTCCTCAAGTTCTTTATTCCAATCTGTGTATTGACTCTAGGCATAAAAAACCTGTGAGACATATCCTGTGAGGAGAGTAAATGTCTGTAAATAATTACATCAGATGTAGGTGGCAAGGTTTGGTAGCAGAGGGTCTGTGTGGGTGATATGAGGCTGGGGTCTCCCCTGTGTTGGACACAGTGAGTTTCAGCCAGCTCTGGTGGCCCCGGTGCAGGACGTGGAAGGACATGCAAACAGGAAGGAGCAGCAGAGGGGAACTGTTATGGACTGACCACAACCACAGTTCCCCAACCTCCTGCACTGCTTGAAGGGCAGCAGGGGAAGTAGAAGAGCTGCAAATGAGGGAGCGATGTTGACCTTGTAAGAATGGAGGGATGAGAGGAAGGTGTTTCGGATTTGTCTTTGTTTCTTGCTATCCTGCTCCATCCAAACAGGGAAATGTAATTTAATTCCTGGCCAAAATCAAGTCTGTTTTGGCAGTGATGGTAGCACATCTTCTTGTGTCTGGTCTCGTGAATTTTTCACAGAATCACTGAAGGGGTTGGGAGGGACCTTTAGAGATCATCAAGTCCAAGCCCCCTGTCAAAGCAGGCTCCCTAGCCCAGGTTGCACAGATAGGCATCCACCTTATTCTGTCTCCGTGCTCTGTCGAGTAGAAGTGACGGAACAACTGGGTGGGATCTGCCAGCTAGCCAAAGTCAACCTGCCACAATAATCTGCACAATAATAGATGGACTACCAAGGCATGAATATAAAATCCCAGTCTACAAATGAACTTTCAGATTATCTATTAAATGTTAAGATTCACGGTCTACAATATTAAAGAAATCACTAAACTGAAATGAATACGGATTTTTCTTTTGCTCTGTTTCAGGCAGTGTTAGAAGCACTGAGCCCATGCTGCTATGCAGTCATTAAACTCTTGGACTTTCCTTTTAAAGTATTAATTCTACCAATTTGTGATCACTTATTTTAAGTACTTGGAGAAAACAGTAAGACTAAATGTATTTAAAAATACAATTATGTGATTAAAAATTTTATTTCTTGAGAAGAGTATATTGATTGACAACAGAAGTTGCACGGTGGCTGTATTTGCAGTGGAGATAATCCTGAATCTTCCTTCCCAATTGCAGCCTATATAGGTGAAGCAGCATCTGTCTTCTATGGCATCACAGCTAGTCAAACTGCAATACTCTTCTATCAGTACAAATGTTTCTTTAATGCATCTTGATCCTTTTGATGCATTATATATGTATCAATTTTGTGAGAAATTATTGTATGGCATAAAAACATTACTGTTGGAAAACAAGATGTGTTTTTTGCTTGATGCAGTCTGCCTTTTGAGGCGTTTTCTCTCATGGTTTCAAAGCAACTGGGAACCTCAGCTATACAGTCAGAATTTTTTCTGCAGTCTGCTGTTTTTGTGCATATTGCAGCTAAGACTTAATTATTAATCCTTTGAGGGACATTGCGTTGATCTTGATTTACTCTATTATGTTGTCTGTGAATATCTAATATTGAATCCTTCTAAAAAGCACATTAACTGGTATAATTTATTCAGTATCTCCTTAACAATGAAAATGGTATATTTAAACTAATTCAAAAGAGGCAAGGACTTTCCCTCGTTAAATAAGGTGTCTTCAGTATCCTAGTTATTCTCTTCTCTAAGCACAAAGAAGACTTCAGTATATCATTTAATAGCTTATATTGTAGTGGTGTGGAAATATTCCCTGCTTAATCGCAAACACTGAAGCATAATAAAAACTGTTAATTTTTGCAAAACGACCATGTGAACTGTTTTATAACCTACTATGCGATAGAAAATGGCAAGCAAAACCCGTTAAAAATAGAGTGAACTGCAGAATTAAATGCTGTGGCAATACCTTTGCAACTGAGGTAATGTTTATTCCTTTTCATGCAGGTATTAGTATTCTAGGATGCAGACATTAATGTCCTAATAGCTAAATCTCTCCCTGGTCCAGACTTTCCCCCATATTGTACACAAAAATTGCCCTGTGCTATCTTATATCTCTACTCAGACTACTGCTCTACTGAGACCTTTTGCTGCTAAAGCTAGGAGGACTGACAAAATTCATGTGGGCAATTACAAACAGAACAGACACAACTCTCTTTCAAACTTGTATGGCTTTGGATCCTAGTGACAGCTCTCTCCATTTCTGCCAGGCTTTCTGGCCAGCACTTCAGGCTGTTCAGGGTTCCTTTCGTGGTGGGATTAAGCCATTCATTCTCACATTGGATGCAAGATAAATACTATTAGTGTCAGCAAAATTACAGTGAAGTACACTGTTCCTGTTGTAATTTGGTTTAGCTCCAGTGTAAGTGAATGCTGTTGTACCAGTTTCTAGAAGCAAAGACATGAGCTCACAAGTCTGTTTACTATAGCACTATTTCTGTAGATTTTCCATTTTTTCTCTTATACATATCGTCAGAAGCTCTGTAGAAGTACACTTAATTTGTGTATTTTCTTTCTGTAGTCTTTCAAAGCTTATGTTTAAATTAAAAGTGCGTTCAATAAGGATTGTTTTACCAGTAAAAAGAGCTTCATGGTGTGTGCAGCATAAAGACAGGTTCCTTCCTTCTGCTTCCTACGTGTCTCATTTTATTTTTACTTAATTCACGTTTAGAGCACTGAGTGAAGGAACTGCTGATTAATGCTTTGAGACCTTTCTCTCTTGTGATATGTTTTGGTGGTGTAAGTGGACTGATGTGTAACTTACTGAGATAGCCCTGGGGAAGGGTGGCAAAATGTTACGAGTCCTGAAGCAACAAGAAATTGTTTTTTATAGGTAAGATATCCCATCACAACCAAAGCTGCCATATGAGAAGCTCTTAAAGGCAGCATTTTGTTCATGTTTTTGGAGAATGAGAAGTGTTGCTCTCAGAAATGGAAGCATAGATTTTAAAATAGCATGGGCTTTCTGTGAAATAATTGGCTTGTTTACATGAAGAGCGATCATCACACTCCACTGAAATGAGATTAGTTGTGTATCCTTAAAAACAGGGTGTACATAAGAAGAATCTTGTCTACACTTGGTTTCCACTCTGAAGTTACTATTTGCTAAATCTTCCTTTTCTGTATACTTAAAATAGGAAATAGTGAAGTTTTCATTAAAAAAATGTTTATTTCCTGCTCCTGAAACAGGCCTCTTAGCAACCATCCACTAGTCCTCTATACGTTTGTATACTCCAGTCTTGGAATTAGTTTATTATTCACAGTAATGAGCAATTCATAGTTGAAAGCTGATTAAATATTAGCCAAAAAGACTATTTTACACTTCCACTGATGATTCTGTCTAGTGAAGGCAGGATTGAATCTCAGCCTATATGTAGGCTGCTCTCACAGTAATGCTTCCTACTTATTTTCATGGAAACAACAATACAAGCAACGAGCATAATAACATTATTTGATAGAGCGAATTCTCAACTACAAAACTCTGTTTTTCAGTGTAGTCACTACCATTGGCGGTGTGTTTTTACCAGCAATGAACAAGAGTCATGCTCACAGAAGCCTGCACCAGTGGATGCGACCTGCTGTTAACTACTGCTGAAGTGCACCACCCACTGTCTCACTGTGCTCACATTCACTGTTTGGTCTTCGTAAACATTCAGTGTTGATGAGTGTTAGTGGGTGCCATTTTTTCTGCATAAAGGAACTCAATGACACACCTTTGTTTCATCTGCACTTCTATATCAGGATTGATTGTGTTAGACTGCCCCTCTGCTACCATCTGTAATGGGATGTTGGCAGGAAAGTTCAACCTCTGCTGCTGTACCATTCACATCTGCCTCTGATGTTGTGCGCTAATGTAATAAAATGGGAGGCGTTACTTTTGGAGCATATCTATCATAGAAACTTTCACAAGGAATCCTCTCTTGGCTACCAGTTTTCTGATACTTCTCTGAGGAGAGCATTCTTCCCAGTGGTGCTTGCTGTCTGTGTTTTGCTAGAAAATGCATTCACCTTGGATACCATACTTGAGAGAAGGTAGGGCTAGATCATGTCAGTGTTATTGATGCATTATGTGCTAAATCAAAAATAAGATGGTGCAACAGCTACTGCACTATGTTGTACATGCATACGTTCGTATAATAGCAAAGAATATTGAAGGATTGAGGACACAGCTGTACCGGGCCCTGATTTGTTTTCTGGTTGAACGTTTGTGGAAAAGTGTTTTTATTCATTTTATATACACTGAAATCTGTCTGGAGAAAAAAAAAAAAAAAAGGAGAACAGCAAGATGAGAATTCTTCAGCTAAACGATCATTTTGTTTGGCACAAAAAAACAAAGGAAACATATTGTGAGCGTGTTGTTTGTGGGTTTGTTTTTGTGCCCACTGGTTTACAAAAATGGTGATGTAAGATTTAAAGAAGACCTCGTGCATGTGAGATTTCTGTATGGAAACACGGATAGCTATTGTAAGCTGCTGAAAGATATTCCTGTGGATGGGCTAAGTGATGTGACCTGTCAAGGTAATGAATGAAGTACTGTAGGAATATCACAGTGGCTACTGTACGCAGAGATGATGTTTCCTAAATTGAAAAACACATTTATTAATGATGTTCTTATAAAGATGGGACTAATCTGGGATTCTGCTACCGTTTTTAATTAACAGCTCAACCATTAATGATCATACGACTCAGCTTGCAAAATGAGTGATGATGAGGGTTTGTTTTTTTTTTGCTGCGCTGTGTTAACAGCTATGAAAAGGTGATTGCAGAGCTCAGGAAGCTAATTCACAAACATAGATCAATATTTCATTCTGTCCTTCGCCAGCGTTAATTTAGTCGAAGGAAGCGACTGCATATTCCTAACCTTGTTTGTGATTTAAGCTTCCTGCTTATTTATTTCTTTGGAAATATTATTCTATGTCAAAGAGGTGGTTTAATCTGATGATCTTATGTTGGGGGAGTTGTTTGGGGAGTAAGCAGACTGTTGAAAACATGACGCGTTGCCTCAAAAGTAAATCTGTAGTTTGTAAATCGCATGGTAAAGACCAGGTGATGAGCAGAGAGGAGAAGGGCATCAGCTGTGCACCTTCAGCTTATTTGAAAGAAATCTCTCCCTTGCGTATGAGCATCTGAAGGCAGACAGTGGAGGTACGGGGCTGGGACAGCCACAAAGCCATTGTGAACAACCTGTGCATTATTGTGGCGGGCGCAGATGGCAGTGGTGCAGAAGGGAGCCCAATGGGAAGTTTGGCTGATTTATCAGCAGTTGCCCCTCCTTTTGTTTTGTCAGTAATGGTAGAGTGAGGAAACTGAACAATAAAAACCCGCTTTGGGAGGATATAATGGTTCAGCAGTGAAAAATGGTAATGAAGTTTTGGAAAAAAAGCTTCTGGGAGTGGAGCGTTTGCATATCAATATATTGCTGCTTTAATGGGGATGGTTTCCTAATGTTAATGGGCCTGGTCATGATTTAATGCAAAAGGTGCTGTTTTAAGCTCTGAACAGGCAGAAAACGGGAAGAGAAATGAGAAGAAAAATATACAGGTCTTCTGTATTTAAAGTAAACTTCTTTAAATGTAGAGTAGTGAGTGCAGTGGACCACAGAAGGGTGCAAGAAGAGGGATGACAAAGAACCCAAGATCAGTGTAAGTATTTAAAGGGTTGGCAAAATAAGCAATCAAGTATAACAGCCTTCAAACCTGAACAGGTTGCAGAGATTTCTAATCAAATGACACAAAGGAAATACAGGGAGAAAGGTCTGGAGGACTGCTTGCCCTGCTTGTGCAAAGGCTGTAGTGTGAAGCTGGTCAGCTTTGGCAAAGCAAACTTATAGCCATCTCATTTGGCCGCAGTTCATTGTTGGGTGTAGCTGGGATTATCCTAACTGGTTTACCCCTGCATAGCTGATCCAGTGAGCTGCTTTAGGATCCTAAGTATTGTAGTAGCTCGTAAAAGATCATCCTTTTCTCTGGATTGGCTATCCGTAGTAGGAGCTCAATATGGTGGACAGTTTCTTCTGCAAGGAAAATAGAAGACTTTAAGTCTGTTCAGCTAGTTGCCACTTTGTTCTATCCTGCTGTGTCTGTCTGCACTGCCTGACTTTCCCTGCAAAGCTAACCTTGTGTACAACATGGCCATCCTCCTCCACTGGACCACATATGGAAGAAGAGATACATGATGGTGCACCATAGATTAGAGTTACAGCATGTCCTGAACTTATGCATCTTTTTCAAGTTCCCTTGCTAATTTGCGATTATATATTAGTGAAAATTATTTGAGGGGATTTTTCCATAATGGTGGCTGTCTCCTTCCAGGATAGATTAAATTATTCTGGAGGTCAGAAGCTCATCTTTTCTTTGTATACTATTAGGAATTTTCTGTTTTTTAAGTGCCATGTTGTCATGTGGTTATGCCTGTAGCTAAGAACTGAACACTGCCTGGGGAGAGGCTCTATAGCTGCCTTGCTTCCCTTACTTTTTCTGTTTACATTGTATTAGTGAACTCGCACCCTTCAGACTCTGTTCTCTTGGTGTGCAGGAAAGTATGTGCACACGTATTGTGAATGGAAATTGAACATTACCTGGGAGTAGATGTTCAACCCACCCACATCCCTGCATTATGTAGAAGTGCGTATTGCTGCAGATCCAGGCTGAAGGAGCAAGCAGGCTGTGCTTATTTTAGGAGATAATGGGCTATTTGCTACACAGTGCGTTCAGATGTTATCTCTTTATTGTCATTTTGAGCATTGAGTAGTTCACTAACCATATGGTATTTGCAGTGAAACACCACCCAAAATAGTCTATAAATATTTTATGGTGCCTAGCCTGGTGAGGGTAAGAAATCTTTAAAGCACAATGTGCTGCCTTGCATGTGCCTCCTCCTGCCTGACTGGCAGGCAGGTGGCAATGGGTGAAGCTACAGCACTGTGTTCTCTTATGAAAATGTGATGTGCTCTGATGCAGTCTCAACCTTTTAGGTTTGACCAACCTTGTCTTATGGCTGTGTTACACCTGCATAGCTCTGCTTGTGTGTGTGTGGTGTGCTGTGTGCTTGTTGTCTCAGGAGGGAGACCATGAGTTCCTGATTTGGCGTAACTGCTGGAAAGGATGTGTGCTCTGAAAGCCCTTAGTTTGTTGGCTGAATATTCGCTTCCCTCCAGGGTGGATTACTGAGGAGAAATGTGAGGGAACGGGCCTGGCTTTTCTTTTCCAGTCTCTCAAATACAGGATAATAGAGAAATAGGGCTGGAAGACATGAAGAACTTCTGCAGTTCATCTCCCTGCTACAAGGAAAAAGTCAGCTCTTCCTATTTCTTCCTGTTTCAAACAGTGTTTATCTAATGGTGTGGAGGCTGTGAACTTCAGATGCCCAAATCCAAGACCAAAGGCTCGGTGAAGCAAAATGCGAATATAGATAGAAGTGACTGCATGTGCTGCTTTGGAAAAATGGATCAAGGGAAACCAGTGTAGTTACTAAGAGATCCCCAAGAGAAGCTGGAGGGCTAAACTTAGGTTTTGCATTGCTCCCTGTCAGTGCAGTTTGGGACTAAAGATTCAGATCCAGCTGAATGGATTTGTGCTGGGTGAAGATTTAACTAGACAGTGATGTGATTTTAAAGTCTTCCTATGATGAAAGCTTCACCTTACATTCATAGTCTTCTGATAGCTGACCTGAACATTTTCAATTGTAGTTTAATGAAGAAAACCCCGGACCACAGTATACTTACTCAGTTGTCCTGCTGGGTAATGGAGTGTCAACAAGCTGGTGTGAAAAGGCTACTAAGTACTTAAGTCTGAAGGTGTTAAATTCTTGTTAATGCTTTCTTACTTTACAAACTTGTGCTGCTGCTGTGTTAGCATTTGTATTAAGGAGGTTCTGTGTCAGGTTGTTTAGGTGTCACCAGCAAAGGGCCAGAGTTAATGTTAGTAGCAGTTGCCATCAGCTCTCTGTCAGACAACATGCACATTTCTGACTGTCTCCTCCATGGTGAAAACCCTCCCACAGGATATGCAAGGCCAGAAATGTATGTTCTACTGGGTACTCAGGGACTGTGAATGGAACAAACCAAAGATCTCAACCTGTAAGTTGGGCAAGCCACCTCAAGATCAGCACGTCAGCTCGGCAGCAGCAGTTGTTGAGGAGAGATTCTTATATTCCTTAATTAAGCGTCTACGTATATCCAGATTGAAGAGTTAGGACAGCAGTGTGCCTTTTTTTTTTTTAATAAATTCATTTAATGCCCATTCTGTGCATGCTGTATTTTAGCATGGGAAGTCTAATAATAATTTGGGAATTTCTTTTGCTTTTCCACTTGTCTTGTGGTGTTTGACTATGGAATCCTGTGCCATTTGCATATTTTAGTTTGTTGTCTTGGACTGCCAAGTATTTTCTTATTTCTTGTTTCAATACTTGGCCCTTTTATTGTTTTCTGAGTATATTCGTCTGACCTAATGTTTAAGTACCATTATTAAAGTGGGTACTGCTGGTGTTGTGGTTATATCTGCATTGTTTTTTCTACTCCAAGATGCCTGTTTTTATCTTCTGGGATTTTAAATGTGCTACTCTTACTTCTAAGTTTTAAGGTGAGGAAGAGGAGTGGAGAAATTAGTTTCAAGCAGGTTTTCCATGAAGAAAAATTGAAAATTGGAAAGGTGGGAAGAACTCATAATCTCATTCACTCCAGCAGTGCATAAAGTTGAATGAAGTCAGAACTGGTGAAAGGAGTAGGTAGGACAAACACTCACAGGAAATGTAATATATAGTCCTGGTTCATTAAACTGATGTGTATGTTTTGTAAAACTTTGCCTCATGGTAGTGTAAGTCCCGTAAGGGTGAAGAACTGCCCTCAGTGTTAGGTGACCTTCTAGGATGTGATGATGATATCCAGCGCCTTTCAGCACTGTTCCTCACAATTCATATTACAAAGTGGGGAGGTAACGAGATAAGGCAGCTCTATTTCCTGACATAATCCACCTCTAACCTACATACTGTCACATGGAAAACACTTTCTCCCTTCCCATTTCCCCTCCCACCCTTGAAAATGACCAGCTTCCCCATTCTTCACTGCTGCATTACTGCTCTAGGTCTACACTTGATCTCTCCTTTTTAATTGACCTATTGCAGAATCTTGATCTAATTTTATCCTGTTATTTTGGAGTAATAGCTCTGGGCTTATAGTGACATGCTTCCTACTTTCCTTCTGGAGTCTTTCAGTTGGCACCTAGGAGATAGGTGTCTGCAAGCTTCACAATTTCTCCTCTCATTCTCTTGAGGACACCATTTCCTTTGATAGTCTGTTTTCTGCACGCTTCCTTTCTTCTTCAAATAAAGTAGTCCTTGCTATTGTAGTGTGCATATACAGCTCTTCCACCAATTCTACCGTAAGGTCAAGCACTTAGCAGGACATTTTGCTCATCTTACTTCCAGTACCGTGGTCCTAGCTGGTTCCTTCTTCTTTTTAGGAACCTTAAACTGGTATTTCAGGCCCTTTAGCATGAAGAATCAATGTGTAGCTGTACCTCACTAAGGTATTATATACATTGCGAACAGAGTGTCCTGCGTGCCTGCAGAATCCCTGCTTGACTCTTGAGTTTATAATACATGCAGCCATACTAAGCAAACTTCAGGGGGTTTTATGAAGCCTAAAGATTTCCTCTCTGGCCAGGCCAGGCTGTCTTTCCACATGTTGGACACTTAACAAGATAAATCTTCATCTGTGTAGTAGTGCTTAAAGAAAAGATGTGAGTACTGGGCTGAAAGCCTCTTCAGGTAAGCCTATGACAAACAGAGCAGGACCAGACCAGAGAGGATGAGGGAGGCTTAGTAAGAGCCTAATGTAGACAGGACTGTCCTGAGTTTCCATTAACTTGACAGGTGTGTAACTAGACCAAAAGTAGTCTGTCAGGATATGTTCCAGTGTGGTTTTTTATTCAGCGTTTGGACTGTAAAAATAGTGGTTGCTTTTCCACTGGCTTCAGAGATCTGAGTTTGACTTTGGTTATATGCCTGCATGCCTTCTGATATTGTGTATTAGCTCTTGATTCTTCCCTTTCTGTAATGAGGAAGGCAGGTCTGAGAACAGACACTTATGTACAGGTAAAATGAAGGAAACCAGGAAGACATTGATGGAACTGTTTCTTCAAATTCTTCACACACAGTAGAAGTGTATGCTTGGGCTACCCTGATCTTTAAAATCTTAAAAGGTGATTTACAGCATCACTTTTACAAGATTTCTTGAAAGAGCAAAGTAATTTATTCACCCAAAATTACATTTTTTAGTAATGACATCTAGATAACAATGTTCTGTGTGAGTTGCCTTGGTAACATACTACTATGAAAGTGTTATGTATAGCTTGAAAACTTGAGGGGAAAAAAACAAAACAACCCAAACCACCCAGAAATGGATAAATAATCAATGTGAAGGGAAATATCTGATAGGAAGAAGGGATAGAAATTCTTTTTCTTACATTTTTTTTTCTTTCATCAATGAAAATGATTTCTGGTCAAATTTGAAGTGGACGATAAAAACAGTGGTTTGAAATGAGTTCTTTTTTTCTTTTAGAAAAATGAAATTAAGCAAACAGTATAGCAAAATTGTGACGTCCCTTGGTTACCACAGAATGGCCAGATCGAAAATCAGGGTCTGGTATTTTTTTCTGTAGCTGAGGTGAAGAAAGGAGTACCACTAGCTTTGCCCCATGTCTTTTCTCTTATAAGGAGCAGCACTTGTTTATAGCGTAAGACCTGGTGCTTTCTCAGTGGCGCTAATTCCCTTTTTTGGAGAACACCAGATCTCATTGCTTTTGATGACCCTCCCTTCAGGTTTAGCAGCATTTCAGGGGTAATTTCTGTATGAGAGCTTGTGTGCATGGATCCCAAAAAGTTTTTCTTCCCATGGGTGATGAGTTGTTAGGAACACGGCATCATGATGGTGAGGCAGCTGGGGCTGGGCTTTCTGCTTGTTCTGCTGGCTTTGAGGGCAGTGAGTGAATGGCTGCTTTGCACTGAGGCTGCTTCTGGGTTAAACCACACTGTGGCAAGGTGCTAAAAACTATGTTAAGTGCAAAGGATCAGACCCAGTAAGTCTTTCAAACTTAAGTGTTGGGATCTCTGTGCTATTTAGGAACCAGAAGGCTGTATATTTTAAATACGGGGAGGTGATCCTCCCCCTCTGCTCTGTGCTGGTGAGGCCTTGCCTGGAGTATTGTCTCCAGTTCTGGGGTCCCTGATACAAAAAAGACAGAAATCGCCTCAAAAGAGTTCAGCAGAGGGCTACAAAGATGACAAAAGGCCTGGAGTACCTCTCTTATGAGGAAAGGCTGAGAGACCTGGGTCTGTTCAGCCTTGATAAAGAAGACTCAGAGAGGATCTGATCCACATCTATAAATATCAAAGATGGGAGACAAAGGGATGGGGCCAGACTCTTGTCTGCAGTGTGTGGCTATAGGACAAGGGGAAAGGGCTACAAACTGAGGCATAGGAAGTTCTGCACAAATGTGCATGGGAACTTCTTCACAGTGCAGTGACGGAGCACTGGCACAGGCTGCACAGAGAGGTGGTGGAGTCTCCTTCTCTGGAGACGTTCAAGACCCGCCTGGACACCTACCTGTGCAATCTAGGCTAGGGAGCTGCTTTGGCAGGGGGTTGGGCTCGATGATCTCTAGAGGTCCCTTGCAAGTCCTACAATTTTGTGGACAATGTGAGAGTGTAAGTCAAACAGTCCTCGTGTGTTGCAGTGCATTCATAAAACATTGGTGTGAAAAAAACAGTCTGATGAAACCAGAGGTGTTTCCCATAACAAAACCAGTGCATACAGAGCATCATGTTGCTTATGTTCTCTTTTCTCTGTTAGAAAACGGTTCATATCATACAATAGTAGAATCCAGTCTTTAGGATCTGGTATTTATTGACATCTTGCTCAAACAACTCACTGAACAGTTAACTACGGTTGCTGAGTGCCTCTCTTTTCATTAATAGGTCTGTAGCTTTGCTTCTGCAGAGAGGATAATAACTTCTGAGTTGGGAATTAAGCTGATATAATTTGCTCCAGACTCCTGTCAGTCCCTTCAATCCCTCAGCAACTCCTGTGCATTTATCAGTTGCTTCTGAGGCCATGTGGTTTTTCTGCAGGGCTTTGGCTGCTCCCTTTTAAAGCTGTCACTACAAAGGCTGAGCAAGTGTGTTAGCAAATACGTCATGAGTTGCTTATCTCTCTAAAGTAACAGCAAAGAGTTGTCTGTTTTCTGTACTGTTACAACTATTTCCAAACAAGGAGTGTGTATCAGTAAGATCTTCATAGACTATATTTGTGAGGTTGAATTATACTCGTGCCTGTGCTGGTTAGATACTCCAAAGCAAAATTTCCTTTTTGATAGTAGTGTTTGGAGAAGATCAGTGATTTGAAATGAAAAGTGCTGTAAGTTGTAGTAGTGTTTTTTGTTTGTTTGTTTTCAAATTGCTGCAAGTAGTACTTAAGCACATTCCATCCATAGATACCAATTAAATCCTTCCATGGGTTAAAGAATTGCTGTGTGTGTTCAGAGTATTACAAGGAGCAATCAGAGTCCTTCAACTTCAGTGTGATGATTAAATTCGTATTAAGTGTAACATAGTAAAGCTTGATGAATTAATGTCCATCATGGAATGAAGGTGACAGCTTTGTTACTTTGAAACACAAATAAAAGTATATACTTGGTTAATAACGCTGCTAAACAGAGCCTTTAACAGAAGTACAAGGAACAGAGCTATAGAGAAAGCAAGCAACAATACGAACTAGAGATCCTATTACATTATTTGTTTCAGTACCTGGTTTATTCCCATCCGTTAAAACTTGTGAAGAAAATTATACTTGACTATGATGGCTTTCTGTTTTCATTGATGTTTTTCTAATTTTAACAAGAACTGACAATTTTGTGTTTACTCAGCACTAGATACTGAATGCTCTTGTCTAATAATTCATGTCAGATTCAAATAAATGAAGAGGTGTATTTTCTCACATTCAGATTACGTGGTTTATGAATAAATTTTACTGCATTAATTTATCTGGGGAAAAAGTAGCTTAATGTAAAAAGTAATGGAAAAAGTACTGTATTGCCTCTGGGGAGACCTCATTGTGGCTTTCCAGTACTTGAAGGGAGTGCATATACAGGAGAGGGAATGATTGTTTACATGTGTTGATAGTGATAGGACATGGAGGAATGGTTTTAAACTAAGACGGGGGAGATTTGGGTTGGATGTTAGGAGGAAGTTTTTCACTCAGAAGTTGGTGGTGCACTGGAACAGGTTGCAACAACAGAGAGGTTGTGGATGCCTCATTCCCGGAGGCATTCAAGGCAAGGCTGGATGTGGCTGTGGGCAGCCTGGTCTAGTGGTTGGCAACTCTGCCTGTAGCAGGGGAGTTGAAACTAGATGAGCTTTGAGGCCCTTTTCAACCCAGGCCATTCCATGATTCTGTGTTTCTATGATTCTGATACTATTTCCTTCCATGTTCTATTTAACACAGAGAATTGCCAAACATGAACACTCCATTAACATTAACAGTGCTTAATTAATAACAGTTAACATTGTTAAGCACTGGAATAGGCTCCCCAGGGAGGTGGTCGAGTCACCATCTTTGGATGTGTTTAAAAAGTGTTAGGATGTGGTGCTCAGGGGCGTGATTTAGCAGAGGGTTGTTACAGTTAGGGTAGCATGGTTAGGTCGTGGTTGGACTCGATGATTTTTGAGGTCTTTTCCAACCTGAGTGACTCTGTGATTCTCTCATTCTCTTCAGAAGTGTCCTGCAGCAAAATTACACATCATTCTCTTTTCTTCTGCCACTAATCAACGGTCAGCTTACACAGGTAAGGGTAAGCAAATTTTTGGAGGGCTTGATCTGGAAAGGAAGGATGCCCATGTGAGCAAGCACACAAATATTCCACTGTCACACAAGCTGCTCTTTAGTATCATTTAACTGGCCAAATGTTAGTAGATCAGGGCTGTGTAACAAAACATTAAAACTAAGAATGTGGCTTTCCTGGTCTTATGAGTTAAGGGTTAATTGTTAAATGTCTTGCAGAAGTTGTTAGCATTTTGCTGAATTGAGCTTCTGTTAAGCTTCTACCTAGTACTTGTGATGAAACTCAGGATGCATCTTCTGTAATGAAATTTTTCTTCCTCTCTGTTTTGGGTTTACTATAGCAGACTGAACTTAAATCAAACAATCAAAAAAACCCTAATCAACCAACATCAACAACACCATAGAGTTACTAGGTGTTAACAAGATCACTTTATGCAGTATTCATAATTTCTGATGGTATCTTAAGTACCTGTTAGCCATTGGAGATGATTGCATGTGTGTACTGGTTCATCTTGAAGAAGGGAGAAAAGTGTAATCAGTCAAAATAATACCATGTCATAGCAATAAATTTCAAACTTAAACTAGCAAGTTTAATAAGGGTCTCTAAATACAAATAAAAATATCACCAGTTGTTTTACTAGGTAGGGCCTGACTTGCAGGCCCTTCATTTTCTATTTGTGCAGCTTTTCTGATGTGACCTGATGATTGCTTATATCGACATCAATTTATTTGCTGACAGCTCACTTTGTCTGTTTGATTTACCCATCTTATCAGGATAGTTTTCTGTTGTTGTAATGATACCTTCTGATTTGAAGGAAATAAGAAGGTAAGGGGGATGCTTGAGATGTGAGGGCTTTTCATCCTGTATGTTTTACAAGTTTCAAGGTATACTTGCACATTAAACTCCTGGAAGCGTCAGCAAGTCAAAATCACGTTTGTATGCACCTCTGCTGGGAGAATATAAAGGCAGCAGTGGGTGCATTCTTAAAGAAGGTATATATTGGGATTGGAAACTTAATATAAAATCAGAATTGTCATTCCTCTCATTTGTCTAAATAACTAACTGCAGTTAAAGCCCAGGTCATGTTGTATGATCTTTTGTTCTAATTCAGAATAATTTGATTGGCAGCCCATGTTGCGACTGGATATAAAATGCTTTTTGAATCATGACCTTGCTTGGAGGGTGGAGGTAAAGAAAAATCGTTTGTGCACTGCAAAGACTAGAACTGTCAAACCATCCTCTTGCAACTGTGTTGGCCTTCGTGCTAAGGTCTGTGAAGCACCAACAGCAACTATGGGTTTTGGCCCTGGGAAATGCCAAGTCTAGAGCATGGCTCATGGGTGGTTCTCAAAGGTGATGTGTGACCATCAGCAAGAGCAAGGCTGTGCTCTAACAACCAATGGGCTGCGTGCTTTGGCTGCATAGCTGAAACACGTGGCTTTTATTCTATGAATGTTATTACTAAAAAACATTCAATTTCAATTTTCTTGTTCAGCTTTCACAATAACATTTATTAAGGAACAATTATTATTATCAACAAAGAAATTCTGATGTTTACTTTGCTCAGTTGGTCTGTTTGCACAGTTGTTGAGACCTGGGGAGCAAAAGAGGAGCAGGCATGGTTTTTCAGTATTGTCTCTCCATGATGATGTGCATCTAGGCTGGGCCGGTAGTGAAGTCTAGATTTAGTTATTCTTGAGCTGAGTCTTACTTTGTTTATGGATTCATAGCTTTAGGATTATTTAAAGATGTAGGTTCATGTGGAAATTGTATGATTTCTGTACTATCTCTTGTTTTCAAAAGTGTTACTGTCTGTGAGAATCATGCTTGATCTTGATGCACATACATACACATACACCATTCTTGGCTGTGTGTCCACACAGATAACTCCCATCTGGCTCCCAGCTTGAGGTCTGGTATATGAAAGCAGATGACTGTGTTGGGGATGTGAAGAATCAATTTTTTTCTGAGATGGTGAAGGGCATAGCAAACACCAGACCAATTGGCAATGTTTAATATTGCTCAGATTCCTTTGCAGTGTGCTTACTAAAACAGTTCTAACAAAGGTCTCTATGACTTGAGTGTGTGCTCAGAAGTAACAGGCTCTCTTAGATAGAATGTAATTTTTCTTTTAACTCTTCTTTTTTTTTTTTTTTAAGAGTTCCATATTTGTAAAAGAGACCAAATACATGCAGTGGAAGAATTAATATTTCATTTTTTATCTTTCTTGTCCTCTACGTCCTTTCCTTGATACTGTCTAAAGAAATTTTAGACCAAAATGCTGGTTTCAACTCTGCTGGAGAAAGGAGTCAGAGCCCTTAGTTGCTAGGCCGTGCAGGGACATTTTTGCGGTACATCTCAGATTACAGACCTCAGAGTGTTGTGGCAGCCTGGCAGTAGCTTGAACTTCTGCTATAGACTTGTACTGCCTCACAGATGTGTTTTACACATAGCTTAAGGCAAACAACAGCATTCAACCTTGGAGCTTAAGCACAGTGTAGTCTGAAACAGTTGTGATGTGGCTAGGAAGACAGGAGAAGGTGCCCTGGTATGTTAATATGATCAGAGGTGTATTCAGTCCTATGGTCATGATGTTCTCATTTCCTCTTCTCTGTCACATGTGGACAGGGCTTCTGTTATATGGGACTTGTCCACCAGTGTCTGAGTGCACGTAAACTGCTTTTTTGAAGCCCAGTTAGGTCAAGCTGTGGTACAACTCTGTTAAAATATAAGGATGTTTACACCATGAGTAAGTGTGGTTGTGAAACACTTGCCAACTTGTGAAGATAAGGCTCAGTGAGTGAGACAGTCTCTACTCCCACTCGTACTATTGCCCTGGATGGTTGCCTAGTTTCCTTCCGGTGATCCAAATCTGTGCTTGGGGATGCCCTGATTTGCATAGCATTGATAGTGTAGACTTTGTAGCTTAAAAACCTCTTGCTTGCTTCAACTGAGATTCCTCATCTGATGCTTTATACAAACAGGGGAGGCACTGCAAAAGCCCTCTGTGGATGGGGAGGCTTTGGGAACAGAAACACTTCAAACATTGCCTCCTGTAACAGGCCCAGGCTGTCACCACATCTTTCTGGGGGCAAAGCACCTTCCATCCTGCAGCAACTGGATTACTTGCAGTTCTGGGGAGGCTTGGGGGTAAGAGGGTCTCCAGACCTCGTGCTCAAAAGGAAAGCTTCTGAAGTCTGAGCTTTGATTTGCATGTTTGTTTGCATTGGAGGGAAAGTGTAAAAATGCTGGAGAGGTACTGAGTTCTTGGGGTGGGAGTAATGTTGTTTATTTTTCTGGTTGTTTAAAAATTCGGAATTTAGAGTTGAAATACATCCTGGATTTAAATCTAAGCGGGAGTTGATTTGTATAATGTAGCTAAGACCACTGAAGATCTACTACTGTGAAGGTCGGGATGAATGGTTGCTAGATACAGAGTTAGAAATGGTAATGTTAGAACAGTTTCCTAATAGCAGGAATCAGAAATCAATATACATTATAATATAAAGCTATGTGTACCAGGCAGCTGTAGCTGCTCAACATACGCTGGGAGGTGAGCAGCATTGCTTGACTAGCATGTTACCATGTTGCAGAGTTGCTATGGCAATATCAAACCAATGAATAAACCACATCAGAGAGACAGGGAGGTGAGTAAGTGTGAAATTGATTCAGTTGAACACAGGAATATGTGGGAGTCAAATTGGTCAAGATAGGAATTGTGGTAGGAAAATCTATTTCTTTGCATGTTTTTCATATATTATTAGAGTGACTTTTTAAGAAATGAGATCTTATAGGTATTTTCTTCACAACAAAGTCTTATGTATTATTCACGTGGTGCTGTGGGTTTCATTTCAACATATATAATGCATTTGAGAAATGTATCCATGCATAATGAATATAGTTAAACATCAAATAATTTTTTAAGAAGAGATGAAAATAATTGGTAATGATATAAAATCTAGGTGAGATAAATTGAACTTGAGTATGAGTTGTGTTATCAGCTGCAAGCTAATATTGTAGAAGTTGTTTCTGAAAGCATGTTTTCAAATAAAGGACAAATTTAAGCCTCATGTATTTGTAAACGTGAAGTACAGTGATAAAACAAATGTCCTGGAGACAGTATGTGTCTTGAATAGCACATGGGTGTAACAAAAGATAAATATCTGCGCTTATAGATGGATTGTACAAATATCAATCAAGCTTTGTTGCACTGTTCTCTGAATTTTGTGACCAACAGTATTTGGAATGTCTTAGAAAATTGTTTTTTGTTTATCTTGGTTATTTTTAAATACTCTGGGAAATGAATGATTATAACAAGGTGTGCTATTATCGGTATATTTCTGTTACTGAAGAAAAATACAAATAAACATCAGGCACATTTTTAATTAGGATTTGTGTTTTACTAATTCACCTAGGTACAGCCGGGCAGAACAACAAAGTGATTCAGATTTCAGGCTTGGGAAAGGTCCTCTTATAGAGGGCTAGAAGGTTGGTTTATTGCATGTGAGTTATAAATGTTGCAAATTGATACTTCTTTCTGTAGGATGTAATGAAATCTATTTGTAGAACACTTTGTAGACACTCTGTTATTTTGGGGCAGTAAGCGTGCTTCTGTTAGGTTCAGCGCTTGTAGTTCTGAAGGTATTAATTCAGTCTAAACTTACTGTTCAGTTACAACCTAACATAAATCTGACATTTTCCACATGCTTTCCTGTTTTCACCCGTTACCTCCATGAATGTATTTACCAAGCATAATAGATTTCATTTGCTTATGAAGAAAAAAATATATAACAATACTAAGTTAATAACATGCAGTTAGTTTATTTTTTTTTTTCAAATGTCAGAATCAGATCTTGTCAAGTACAGTCAATACAATGTATTTTGTCTAACGTATCACTGTGTCACGTAAAAACCACTGTGCTACTGCTTTGGTTTCTTTAGTCTGAGTGAGATCTGCATAGCTCAGTTTATTTACAAAACAACCAATGTTTCTTTGCACTTCCCCTTTTGACCTAACTTTTAGAGAGCAATGGTTGCCAGATTATTGACTGTGAAGTTGCTGACTGGTGGTCTTTACATGGGGATGCGATAATAAGGCGAAGAAAAACAGAGCAAATGTTGGCTGTACATTATGCTCACTGAAAGCTTTTAGTGATCTGAAGTTTTAAAGGTGGGAGTAAAACTTTCGTGTGATGAAATAACATCTTTTAGCTCTTTGGTCAAACTTTTTCTTGCATTTCGCTGTAAATGTTATGCTCTGTTCCTATACAAGGTCCATGTCATGGCAAGCAGCTGCATCTCAAGAGGTTGTTCATTTTTGTTGTACTAAATGTGAACAGAATATCCAACTGAATTGAGCAAACCTACAGAAATCAAGGTTAAACAGATGCAAAAACATATAATGTAGGCCAGAAGCAAGTTTGTTATACATTGTGTATGCATGATGTACATTCCTTCGTCACTGGTTATACCTGTACATGCTGCTTTTTGAATTATTGTTCAAAATACTAAGAAGCAGTTTATAAGCCAGACTTCCCAGTGAGTCAGGGCTGAAAAACCTGCATCTGGGGCAGGGAGGAAAGAGGTGTCTCTTTAGGAGGCCAGAATTGCATCCCAGGTAGAGCGTGTTTTGTTTTTTGTTTTTTTCTCAGCAATGCATGTTGCTCCAGCTTTTGTATTTCAGCCTTTTGTCTGCTATGAAATGATATGGCATAAGCTAGCTGCCACCAAAGTGCCTTTCCATCATCAACCATCAATGGAAAAAAGCGTATCGAACCAGTTGTACCTCCTCTTAGAATCACAGAATCACCAAGGTTGGAAAAGACCTCTAAGATCATCCAGTCCAACCATCCACCTACCACCAATGTTTCACCATTAAACCATATCCCTTAGTACCACGTCTGAATATTTTTTGTACACCTCCAGGGACAGTGCCTCCACCACCTCCCTGGGCAGCCTGTCTTCCTGCACTCCAAAGCCGTTCCAGAAGATACTGGATGGTATGCTTTGCAAGATAGAGCTGAAGTGTCACTTTGGGTAGATTTCTCAGCTTCCTTTACAGAAGTCAGGCACTGATGTCATCTTGTCCCAGTCACTGTTCTCATCCAATCTCTGCATCTGAGATTGGTCTCGCCTTTCTTCATGGTGTGTGCCAGTGAGGGGCACTGGGATCAGTGGGTGAGCCAAGGTCCCTTTCCACAGCACCCACAGCATTTCTCAGCCCAAGGGTGAGGAGGGTCGGAGCTTGTTCAGTGCAAGCGGAGTGTTACTGAGCACTGAATCTTCTGAAAGCTATAGCTGAGCTAAAATGTTTTCAGAGGATTGTTAACTTCATTGGATATATAGCTGTGTGTATGACACATCGTTGTGTTATAAAACAACTTCACAGTCGCTGAAAGTCCTTGCCTCACATACAAGTTGTTGTTTTCTGTGTGTTCAGACTGTGTAATTTCAGAGTTGTTTTTTTTTGTGGTATATGGAGAAGAGAGGTTGAAAACAGTCTGAAAGTGAGATTTTCTTCATAGAAAGAATTCCATCTCAGCCTTTAATTTGAGCCTCTTGCCTTCTAGAATTATAATATTGTGCTGTCACTTTGTATTTACCTTTTGTTACTATCTCCTATCTTAACATGCCTTCTTTTTTTTTTTGTAATTATTTCTTCAGTTTTGAGTCAATTCTCACCCATCTGGCTCTCTTTTTATGTTTGTTTATTTTTATACCTGAGAACTGGAGCTCTCCTGGGAGAGTCTTTGGTCTCTGATGCCCTTCTTTGGGGGTGATGAGAGTTTTTTTTCCCAGAGTTTTGGGATATCTGGCTCCACCCTGAGAATAAAAGTTGCTGTGGCTCTTCTCTGTAAATTTCAAGGTTATGTAGCTATTCATTTGCAAGATGTCATTTTGCAGCCCTAGGTGCCAGCCACCACTTTTTCCTGTAAAATTTCCTGTGGTTTCTCTTTGAGACAACCAGTTTCCTCCATCATTCTTCTGTGCATCTGTTTGGTTAATACTGTATTTTCATAAGCTTTTCAGAAAAGCTCCATTGCCTGCAATTAATGTCTGTTTTTTGAAGGACCACACTACTGGTTGATTTAATTAATTGATATAACTATTCGGAATTATTTTGTGCTACTATCTGCCACTTTGGTCTATTAGTTGATTGTTCCTGCAGAAACTATTATCTTTTTGTATCGTATTGCAGTACTTTAAACTGAACAAAAGCAGAAGAGTGAAATATGTGATAGATGTTGGAGATGAGAGTACGGATACAACAACAAAGCCTGCCTTCTCTCTAGCAGTTTAAAGAGAATCAAAGTACAGCATTCTGGATCTTGTGACTGAATCGTGCTTGTGACACTATTTGGTGACTCTCCCTACAGGCCATATATCCTGCAGTCCTAGTTCCTTCATGCTGAGACCAGATGACCCACAGTTGGTTTTTCTTGCTCTTGCTTTCTGGCATTGTCTGTAAGAATCAGGTGACCCAAAGGCCATCAGCTCATCTACTGGCAGTTTATGCACTGAACTGCATTAGTGATGGTTTGAGTGTGTAAGTACCCAAAGGGAGCTGATCTTTTGACCTCTCGGTACCGCTTTTTGTGGTATTTACTGATTAACTTTGAAAACACCTCATTTTTTCCTCTGACAGGGAATGTCATACATTGCTAATGTGAGGGGATGTACTCTGGAGGATCATAAAGCAGAAAATAAATAAATTTGTTCCTGTGTTCAGTGTTGCAGTAACCTTGCATACTTGGTTTAAAAAGACCAAAAACACTACAACAAATTCTTTGACCTCTGGGGTATATACTTAAATGCCTATAGTTAGCAGTGAAGCTGAGCATTTATTTTCCACTTACCCATTTAGAGACTGTTATCTCTGTGAATGTCACAGTTTTCTTTCAAAATTGGTGAGAAATGCTGCAATACCTGCTCTGAAGTGCACCAAGATCTAGGTGGTAGGGTCCCATTAAGTGCTTTAGCCAGGGAGGAGCTGTTTTTTCCTTCCTCTCTCTTGATACCTTTGTATTTTTCCAGCCTTTCTTACTTCCCTGACGGAGCATTAGGGGATTCTGTATTGGTGAGTGATGTGCAGGGTGTGACCTGGATTACTGGTGTTAGAAGATTTGCATGGCATGCTTTTGTCCAGTTGAGGCACTCGACTCTAATCCTGTATGAATTTCAGCATGCTGATTATGTCTCCCCCTTACCATTTCTCTGAACTGTACCAGACTTCACTTTTCGTTTTGCAAGTGTCATGAAGTAACTGCCTTTGCTCTTAAAACCTTTCCATGTTCCATGTAATTGCTTAGTTGAAAGTTTCTTTAATAAAAATCATATAGAACTTGAAGACTTCCGTGCAGATAAAGCCTTCATATTTAAACAAGGTTTATCCTAGGAGAATCAGGATGCGGTATATAGGTCTTAATATCTACAAAGACTGTATGTACACCTTAGGCTGTTAATGTAGCTGTGTCAGCTGAAATTATTTCTATTCAGTGGAACAGTGTGTTGCTTGTACTGCAGGCCATTGGTGAGACCTTGCTGTCCACACAGAATATGCATGTAGTAATGAGTACATTGGTATTTCTTTTCAACTGGATTAGGTAATTTTATTTGTGGTATTGAGCAAAATAGCTAGTGTTATTTCCATCCAACAGAGAAACTTCTGGCTCCTTTCTGTCTAACTTCTGAGCTTAGCATTTATACTTGAAATCTTGTCTGCAGAAAGATGTTGTCAGTGACCTCTAAGTCTCTGAGATAAAACTTTGCAGTAAACTTCAGACATCGTTTCACTGTTGTGTCTGGTAGTATTGCACTTAAACCCTAGGTTAGTTTGGATGTCCATAAGTGTTCGTTGCCATATGTACTTGCCTGCTGCGATGGAAAGTTATGGCTACTTTGAGCATTAAAATTCTTTTTAAGTGTACTGTAATTATTTCAGATGCAGCTGGACAAATACAGTTCACTCTCTGTGTACCTAAATAGGATTTTGAAGCCCAGAGTTACGGAAGAGTATTTACAGAAATTATTGTTCCTGTCATTTTTAGAACTGTGCAGATTATTCCAGATTCTGTATACTCTCCCAACCACTTTGACCCCTGGCTGTGGTTAATTAAACTATGGATGATGGAAAGAAGCTACTGATAATGATTCAGAAAGCCTCTCAGAAATTGAGGCAGCCTGGTGTGGGAGCTGGTCAGAGTATCTGGGTGTGAATGCCTTTCTGAGGAAGCAGCAGCACCACAGCAGGGTGGTGCAGAGGTCAGGTACCCACTGAGCGTGTTTGTCAGTGCTTTTTACTGATCTGAAGGAGTAAGGGGGATAAAGTTACTTCGTAATATATTTTGTTTTGTTGACGGTGAAGAACGGTATTTGTATGTTGTGAAGCATTCTCTATATACGCATGTTCTTTTACTCTCCCTTGTCCTTTTCTTAGAGTGATGACTTCTTCTTTTGCACAGACTGTCTGTAAATATTGTGAAAAATCAGAGGATAGATAGAGGTGTGAAATTTAGCTGTGAAGCTGAAACAATATAGTGGCACACACTTTTTTCCCCTCCAAGTAAACAAAACTAAAGCAATGCCAGTTTTTCTCTGAAGGTTGAATGGCAAAATTCTCGTGGGGCTTTTTTCCTCCATTTTCTGCTTCCTTCCAATAAAAATCTTCCATGAAACCCCCTCAAATCTTACACCCTGGGAGACTTAGTTTGAATAGGAAACTTCAGTCAGAACTGAATAAAATGTAAGTTCATAATCATATTTCTCTACAACCTTTCCTTTAACCCCAAGGTTAGTAAGATTGTGCCTTCTTAAAACGAGAGAATTAATACTCTTCCATGGAGATGCTGTCAGGAGAAGTCTGTTGAGGCCTAGAAGTATAGGCTGGCAGCCTGCCCTCTGTGCTCAGGAAAGCATGGCACCATGCCCAGACTCTTTTCTCAGGGCTTCATCTTTCTTTCACATGGCTGTGCAAAACATGTCAATACGTTCTCCTAACCTTGGTTCTCCTGCTGAAGACCCATCTGTACATACCTAGAGGGTTCTGGTCTATTTTTTTTTTTTGTACCTAAAATTCTCTGCTGCTCCTCCTTGTCAATTTTCTTCCTGTAGCCAGTATGTCTTTGCATCCTAACCTTCTTACACAGACCAGGTTTCTTAGTTCAGCTCAGCTGTTGGATGGCTTTTCCAACCCTGTGGTGCTACTTCATGAGTCTTGCCCTGGGTAGGGAGTAGCTAATCCTCTGGTAGTTGCTGAATGAAGTCCTGGCTTGGCTTACTAGAATACTCTGTAAAGTGGAGTAGTCAAATACTTTAGGAATGCGTGCGAGAGAAATACCTTGAATCAGAGTTGATAAGGGTTCAGCTGGTCATGAAGTGGTTAGATTGTCAGTCACTTCTCATCAGGCTATAAACATTGACCTTTCAAAAATGTGATTTTTTTTTTACACTAATCAAAGGAATTAAGCTTCCTAATGAAGAAAAATGATTAACAGAAAGTGAGGAGGTGACATTAAATATTATGGGAGCAAGGGAGAACATCATGCTATCAAGGCCGGCGTTTTAGAATGATAAAAGTGCATCCTCAGCCAACCTGGAAGACAATCAGAAAGCGCAGCTTTTAAACATAACTCTTATTTGTTTTGTTTTCAAAAGGAAACATCAGAAAGATTTTATGATCTTGTAAATTCAAATAGCATTATACCCTCAAACTCTACAGATGGTAAATTTAAAACTAGTAAAGTGTATACTGTGTAATGCATAAATATGTGATAAATAAGCTGTGCCCTGTGAGTTGAAGAGGAGAATGTGCAGAAAGCTGGTGCTAGTTGACAAAAGGCCTGTTGTAGACTCCTAAGGTTGCACAGCACAATCCTGACTGATTGATGCCATTGATCATAAGGTAGGTCCCTTCATGTTTTCCTGATACTTCCATGGTGTACGGTGCTAGTTCTAGACAGGATGCAGAGGCTGGTGGATGACACCATGGATGACACCCTGGGAGGGTTCAACATGAATTTTGACAAGGCTGCAGTAATAAAGGTGTACTAAAGCAACTCCAGTTGTCAGTGTCAGACAGAAAATATTATGCCAGGTGTTTTTAGTGGTCTGAACTATTTTGTGTATTTATTTGTCCTTTTTTCTCACAGTGATCACTGTAATTTTCTGAACTTATTTGCATGAAGGGAAAAGGCTTGAAACCGAAATGCTGCTGAGAGCATTGTGTGTAATGAGGTGTGTATTGAGGGACTATACTATGGCAAAGTATTTCTTCTTTTGGCTTGCCTGAGATGATGATAAGCCCAATTCTAGCTGCTTCCTATGGTGATCATCTGCTTCAGCAATAGATGGGAGTCTGTGTAAATTCAGAACTTCCTTATTGCTGTAGAGGGCTAACGTTTGTTACAAGCATTGGGGAAGCCTTCTGATCATCATGAGCATTTCATGTTCCAGATTTTCCAAAGGGAGCCTCAACTTAAAACCTTCCACTTAGGCTTCTTCTCTTTACTGACACGTGAGCAACTTATGTGTCAAAAACAACTATAACCTTTTGTAAGGAAGTGTGGTCTTTTCTTTTAGAAACGTATTCCAAACACTGAAGTTACGTGTCTTAGGTTTACAACTTGTAGCCTGTGTATCTAGCAAACCTGCCATTGCTTAAGGTGTTCATAGGTGGGTTAGACGAAGAAAAGAAGTGTACTTATATAAGTTAAGCCTACATGTAGTCTGAAATGGTTGAATTGTTGTAATATATAAACACACCCTCAGACAAAATAATTGTATGTAGGCTTTCCAAGTGCAGCAGAAGTCATTGCGAAAGGCTGAAACTTTGGACCTAGTTGACTAGGCTATAGGTATTAGGTTATAATACTTCATTTGGTAAGTTCAGTCACATTTTCACACTGGAATATTCTAGATCTTTTACCAGTTTAAAATTGTTTGAAATATTTGAATTTATTATTGACGTTTTATGGGTGAGGTAGGATTGCTGAGTACTGGAGACAGCTGCCTCTTCCTTATGGTGAATTACTGTACTGCAGTTCATAGAATCATAGAAGAATTTGGGTTGGAAGGGGTCATCTAGTTTCAACCTCCATGCCATGGGCAGGGTTGCCAACCAGTAGATCATGTTACCCACTTCACACTGTTTACCATGAACTGCCTGTTTTTTGTGAGGCTACACTAATTCCTAGGGGGTGATGAACATCCTTTCCTGGGAGGGAATATAGAAAAAGGAGCTCAAAGTCCTTCAGCTGTGGAGCCACTTAAGAATCCCTTGTCCTGTAGCTGCTTTTTAGCAGTTAGCTGACCGTGTGAATTTAGCAGCATGGAAAAGGGTTTTTTAGGGTGCTCACTTGCTTGGTTGAATCAGTGTTATTGGTGACATTTTATTATCGATAAGAGCATTTTATGAATGTAAGACAATTGAATGAAATTAAATACTTTGTTATTAAATGCAGTGTTATGGATGAGGTAGGAAAATGCTTTTACAGGTTTTGCGTTCATGGTGTGTTACTGGGTGTGGAAGACTGCTAGGAACCAGTAGGATGAATGTACCTATATGTTTCAACTGTGTAACAGAACTTGGCTCAGAAACATTGAAACCTGGTGTTGACAGAGCTTGTCAGATTGTATGTAGTATGCAGGGACCTGAGAGTCATCATAAATTAGGGATCACCTTTTTCAGTGAGCACCCGTGCAGCATAAAATGTGCAGTACTGTCAAGCACCAACCTTACTTGCTCTCACTTAGAAGGAAGCAGGTTGCTGTTTCTAAGGCATTTTCCTTCTTACTGCCTCACTTCTATATTCTTCTTGCATGCACAGCATAAGTTCCATTACGATGTTATAGCTGCATGCAATATCTGCATATTTTCCCTGTGTGGTCATTTTGAATCTATTGAGATACAGTTTTTACTTCTGAGTTTTTATGAAAGACAGTAAATATATTTTTAAAAACCGAAATAAATGCCAATCTTACTTGTGGGGCACAGAGTTGTAATTCTATTCCTTACAATTTTCCTTTTGTTTGCTCTTCTGGGGCCCATTTCAGGATATTAAGCGTCCACCTGGGTTGCGTATATAATGGAAGAAGAAAATCTAGCATCCAGTGTATCATCTCACTGTTGAGTGTTTTTTTCCCTTTAACTTTCCCTGCCTTCTTTAAACTGTGTGTGAACAGCTATGCTGTTAATATTCATATACGGAATTGCCGATCCAATCCAATGTTATCTCATTACTGAAAGACTGATGGTGTGCAAGGATACCTTTGCATGTTTTGCTGGAGATTTATATGACTTTCTAACTTAATTCACTGATAGATCAGTATGTCGTTGCTGTAGAAAACTGGAACCCTTACTCTTGATTTGAAAAGAGAGATTTTAATATCACATTTCTTTCTATGTCTATCATTTTTGAAAGTACAAGAGGAGGAAAGGCATGGATTATGTGAGAACAAAGCTGAAGGCATGCAGTGCTCATTCAAAGGAGGAGCTGAGACCTAAACAAAATTGTTGTTTAACAGAAGGCTATTTTTGGACGTTACAGTTGCCATGCCAAACAGTAGGATGTGGTGGTATGTTAGTAATCTGTGACTGCAGTTCTCATAGGAAACTGAGAAAAGATGAGTAAAGCCAGTAAGCTGCTGTTTTCAGTATGAACTGAATAAATATGACTTGGGGCAGGGGGGGAGGCTTATTTAGGTATAGCGTGAACATTTTTCTCTAACCTTCTTCCAGTTACATTCAGATATCCTATCCGTGCATGACATCTTAGCCTTGTCCTGCCAAATGAGCCTTACCAGTAAGCAGTTCCCAAGCCTTGGGGCCAAGTTGGTGTCTGAAGGAAGTGCTGGAAGCTCAGCAGCCCCCAGCTCTGGGTCTTGGTCTCCCCTGTCCTGTGCACACAGCCCTGTGCAGCTGGCGGCATCCCCTGTACGTGGGCTCCTGTTGAGGAGAGCAGATGGTGAGGGGCTGCTGTTCTTGTCCACAGCTCGCTGCACCTGCTGTTCCTCTTTCTGCCTTTCACCTGTGTACAGTCTGTTTGTGGGAGGTGGGTTTTGTCATGCAAGATGGGAGAAGATCAGGAAAGGTATGAAAAGAATGAATCCCAGATTTCTCCTGCACACGCTGTCCATGATGTTTTCCAGCCATCTCTTAATTTATCACTTTTAATTTGTGGTGACGCTTTAGAGGTAATAAAGATTGGCTCTTTCCTTTTAGATGGCTATGTATGTATCTGGTGCTAGACAAATAGTGAAAGTCATAATTACCTTACCCTAGAGGCATTAGCTGAGCTGTGTGGCTTCTTACAAACTTTGGGAAAATACTCTGTGCGTATTATCATTGCATATCAAAGCATAATTTACAAAACATAAAATCCTAAAAGGAGTCAGTACTATTTTGTAAATACTGTTTGCTGACAAAGAAATATCCTGTGTCATAAACACCTCAATAAGTTCTTGCTACAGTTTCATCAATGTGGGAGTTTCTTGAATGAGATTTTTCTCACTCCTCTTTTTTTTTTTTTTCCTTTTATTTCGCTAATCTGATTTGCCAGTTACTGTCTTGTAGAAATAAGTGATGATCGGAGGCAAACATAGTTAAATGGGATGTAGATTTACAGACATTTATGACAAAGTGATCACCTCGCCTCAAAGAATCCAGAGTACCTCACTCTTGATAAGTCTGTTTTGAAAGATGTAATGTATGTATTGTTTTTAATGTAGGCGCTCAGCATGCTACATAAATTGCAAATCATATATTTTTTGGGGTTGTCATCTTTATTGAAGTGAGAATTTCGGTTGGCAACAGTTCTGAGAATTCATTCAGTATTTTTGATATAAATGTAATTTCATCACGCTATTCTGGAATTGAAAAGCTTATTAGCTTGCAGTGAATAACTTTATAATTTTGTATTGTATTTTTCAGCTTCCTAGCTTTTTATTAGCCTGTGCTTACTCATATTATACAAATTCATGAATGTTTTGGGAGAAAAACACCAATTTTAAAGACACTTCATTTTTTATCAGGACACTTAGATACAAGCATCCAACAGTTTGTGTGTGTTTCTTCAGAGCTGCTGAGTGCAATGCCTCAGAAGCTTGCTGGATGCTGTTCCTGTCTCCAGCAGTGGTCAGAAGCTGTTTCATAAGAAAGAAGTATTTATTTTAAGAGAGAGTCATGTGTACAGTGTTACTTTTTGTTTTCTAGGACTCTGTCATGGGCATCTAGATACCTAAAAACTATCCGTAGACATATTTTCCTGTGCAGCCTACTGCAGGGAACCTCAGTTAGCACAGTGAAGTTGAGCTGGATGATTTCCAGAGGTCCCTTCAAACCCCTGTGTTTACTTCTAACATTAATTAAATCCTGTGTTACTGGAGATGCCACCTCTATTGGTCCCGTGCTACCAACACCTTCCTATGGACATCTGATACAGAAAGCAAAAGAGGTCTTTAAAGCACAGAGATGATGTGAAAATAGATACCAGTAGCCATTAACATATACAGGCTTGAAATTAAATATTTCCAATATGGATTAGTTCAGAATTGTCTGTCAGTCAGTGATTTTATTCTAGAGGGATGGTGCAAAATACATACTCATTTCTGTTATGCTAGATTCAGTTTGGAAATGTTGATGCACAAAGGTTTTTGTTTTGAAAACACATAACCTGTTGGGATTTGGCTGCAGTGCTTTTCCCTGTGCTGCTGATGTGCACAGGAGCAGCTCTGGAGAGGCTCTGCTCTGTACCCTGCTTCTGAGCCGAGGGGCCCTGAGCAGGGATGCTGCCCACGGAGATCAGGAAGCGTATCAGTAAGCATGTGAATCCTTCAGCTCTGTAGGGAAAATGGAGCGCAAATTGTAGTGCTTAAAGCAAACAAACCTAAAAACTGAATTAAGTTGTACCTTGAAAACATGGAGAAGGAAGTCCTTTAAAAGATTAACAGATCCATGTTGTTGGGAAAGAAGCTCCTCTGAAAGCTCAGGAGAAGCGTGGTGCCTGTGATGGAGGGAGGGCAGGGGTCTTCTGGTGCTGTAGCCCAGTTTCCTTGTTCCTTAGCTTGATTGGTTGTATGAGACTATGTACTGATCAATTTACCAGACTGGTGGCTAGGTAACTTGTCCTCACCCCCAAGACACAAATGACAACATTTTTCTATGGTAAATTGTGTTAATGGGTGCAGTTACTAGCGAGAGATCAGTAAACACCAGAGCTGGTGGAGGAGGTGAGGTATTGCCCTACTGGTCTAGGGAACAGGGTGTGATAAGCAAATGAGGCAAAGCAGGATATTGTCTGCCAGCGTTAGTGGGCTCAGCAGTCCTGCTCTCATGCAGGCTGCTGGTTAATGGAGGGATCCACTGGGAGATCAGGCTGCATGGCCAGAAGAGGTTTCTGGTCATGTGCGAGGGCTTCCAGAACTGTCAGGCCTCCAGCTGCTTGTGATCAGAGTAATTAAAAGCTTCAGGAGTTCTGGCTCACGTGTGATTGAAATATTGGACATATCTGAGGTTCTGACTGACTACCTGGACTTCAGGGACATTGGCACATCAGGGTTCCAATCACCTACAGGAAGTCAAGGAAGGTTTCACTTTGCTTCTTTGAAAGCTAAATCTGAGATAGGTTATTAAATCAGTTTGGATTCAGCTGATAATGTTTCCCAGTGTAACTCTTGTATTGCCAGAGAATTTCTGAGAGGCTCTGTTTCTACCCATAAAAGTGAATATCTGTAAAGCTACTCCCAGATGACTGCCAAATCAGAAAGTAGGAACAAAAAAATAATTTGAAGATGTAATTTGAAAAGGTTAGAAAACCTGTTGTCCAAAATAAACTAGTCAGAATGTTGTATGTATCATATATCTCCCTGTGTGATGTATTTCTCCATTTCTATTGCACAACGGTGATGGGCTTTCATCAGATTACACCTTAGGAATGGAGAACTGTGTCTTGGTAAGGCCAGAGGGGCGTAAAGCAACTCATCAGCAACTCAAATAGGATGCTGTATTGGGGATATACCAGGAGAAGTGTCTAGGATACGTTTCAAAACTTGGAGTATACTGCAAATAGAAAGTAAAATCTGACTCCAGCTGTTTTTGTTCAGTATCTGAAATCTTAAGTTGTGTAACAGTTATATTTTTGCAATTTTGTTATCTTATTTCTGTACATCCTACTTTTGTTAATTTAGTATTTAACAATCTCTAACTTGTGATACAGAGGCTTTCCTATTACTGCAAAGCTACATTTTTGTAATCAAAAGAACTTTTTTCCATATGTTTCAGTCATGAGCTCATCAAGCATAACCATATCACATTGTATTACAGATCTGGAGTATGTATTTTTTACTAATTTTCCATCTTGAAAAATTTTCACCTGAGCTGACGTCTTAAAGAGCTCTTAACTGAGTAGCTTTAATAGGTTACTTTGTTATGCGTTACTGTACTTAAAACTTTTTTTTCTCTCTTTTGGTTTTGCTTCCTGAGTTCTGTTTGACTGAATGAAAAGACTTGTTTTTCCTCCTTTCGTTAAAACCAGTCTTCACATGAAATACAAATTGGACTTAAATGTTTTTCTTCATTTTTAGCTCCAAGGAGCTCAAGGTGCAATGTGGTGGCTCAGAAAACTTATTTGTAAACTGTTCTCAAACTAGGAAGAGAGCTAACGTATCAAACTGACAATACATAGATGGCAATGTTAAATGAAAATGCTATCTTAAGACTTCTTGAATTTCAATAAAAACTTTAATAAGAAACCAAAGCTTGGTGATTTTTGATAAGTCTGCACTATCTGACACAAAGGTTTTAAGCAGGAGTTGAGTGGTTAACCACACAAATGCATCCAGTCTCTATGGATCCAGCAGACATCATTTGCCTAAGGTTAAACTGACTTAAAATAGGTCTTGCAAGAGCAGCATTGTCTGTAGAAACTCATGTGGTGGATTCCTCTTAATCAGTACCTTCCTTCTGGTAGATCAGAGGCGTAGTGAAGCTTTTAACAAGTACACACGCTACCATTCATGCTGACAGAACTTTCTTGTACAACTTGACCTTTAGGAAAGTTTGTTATGAATGTGCTGGCAAACAGCAGGCAGTGCTAAGAAGCACGTTTAAAGAATGGTGGAAGGCAGTCATCGTAAATAACGTTGCTATCTACTTCACGAATCATCTGTCACCTGTCTTCATGTTTTTGTTCCCAGTGCTTGATGCTGCAGGCATGTTTTCTCCTGCTAGTTCATTGCAGCTCAGTGTTGTGCCAGATTTTCTTTCTCAGAAGTAGTAGGTTGTTTCTAATGACTTGATACAATTTTATCTTTGATTTTGTAGTTAAGAGATATTACTCAGAAGATTCTTGTTTTTTGGACCCAGCAGTGGGCTTGTAGCTTCAGTTGAATCTCTGGAGCACAGTGAAAAGGAGCATAAAATTGTTGGCAATTAAGTGGAAGGGCTCCAAAGAGTCTGCTGAGGCAGGAACCATGCTGGCACAATGCATTTGGAATCACTTTTGTGGAGGACGGTTGTGGCAAGGGGAGTAGTATATCCTTGCTATGTGAGTTTGAAGGGGAACTATCAAGTCCCATGAAGAGAATTCCATGAGGTGTTGCTAAATAAATGTAATGCTGAGGAAATGCTCTGAAGACAGCTCAAGAGCAGCTGAGTCATGGGGATTGGTATCGTGAATGCTTGCCTTGCTTTTTCTTTTTCTTAAGCAGATGGCCCCATTTGGAGATTGAGAGGGAGCTAAATGGCTCAGTACAGCAATGGTGGCATACCTGTCCCAAAAAGAAGCAAGGACAATTATCCAAGTATAGGGGATAGTGATTATTCTCATTCCTTAGGGCACACTTGGTCTTGTGTGAGTTCTAAATGCAAATTGTTTTTGATGAAAATTATCCACTGAAGTTGTTCTTCATTAGAACTTGCTCAGAAAAACATTATTGAAATGATCTCTGCAACCCTGTCTACCTCTGAGCACTTCACTCTGAGCTTCCCCTGCACATGTAGCTCATACATAAAAGGTTTGCATAATTATTGCAGTTTTGTGGAACACAGCTGAGCTACAGCAAAATGACATTTTTGAAGTCAAGCAAGAAATTTATAGAAGAATGAAGGAGCTGGATTTAGGAGTATATAATCTGGCTGGAACTCACAGTGTTATGCATATACTTATGGTGCACATTGCTAGTAATCTGTCATTCAGATGTAAAAGAGGCTTCTGGAAACAAATCCTGATGAATAAAGCCAATTTAGTCTTAGTCAAAACAGAACTTGCAATTAATAGAGTTAGACCTTTAGATGACCTTCCCTGGAAAAGCAAGGAGCGTGGAAAAAGATATTCTTGATCCTGATTTTTCAGTTTAAAGATGAGCTGTGAAGCAAGTAGAACTTTGTTTAAAACCATAAAGATTGCTGTTCCTAAGGTACTGTCTAGAACAGCTTATCTTAAAGGATGCATTCAAATTGGTGTACAAAAAATATTTTATGCTGGCTCCAAGAGAACTCTTTCACAGGGATATTTGGATGTATGATCCTTTCTCCAGAGATACAGACCAGGTGTAAGACAAATACCAGTCTGGAAACAAAGTAGTTTTCTATAAAACTGTTAGGGGAAAATATGTAACATATGATGCATAAATTTCTTAAATTCCTGCCTACCAAAATGTGGCTGAAAATCTGACATTAAGCAGGCTGGAAGCTCAGGTGTTCCTGTGTCACTTGAGATTCCTGTTCTTTCCAGTAGAATTGTTTGGTGGAAAACAGCGTGACGATAATAAGGGTCTTGCTCAGAGTGTGGAGTCAAATGTAGATCCATATTTATCGCTATTAAATAATAGAATGGAAGCAGTGAAGCACGAAGTTTCTGCTGATTACATCTTTCTTGACAGCTGAAGGGAAAGATGCTTGTGCCATTGGAAATTGATGCTGCCATCCCTAGAAAATTGGAGGCTTTTTGTGAAAGCAGACAAGGGAAAATTAAGTCATGTGCGGCTTGGGATCCCAGAAGTTGGCATTGGATAATCAGAATGATTCTGTGTATAATCACAAAGCTGGGATTGAAACAGCAGTGAGATGCTATGAAGCTATCCCTTTGTCTCAGCGTCTCTACCTGTCTCACCTGGGTGCCCTGACACGCCTTTGTATGTAGCTCTCTGTGCAGGCAGTTTGGCACTGAGGAAAGCCTGGGAGGCAGGGAACAAAAGTTGGATGAAGAATGCCTTGTCAAGCTGTTACTGTTATGCCTGACTGAATAATCCTGCGTTGGAGCATTCCCACAGTCCTGCTGTCCTAATTGTTGAGGTCAGGGACCTGGCCAGAATATGCTGTTGTTCCCTTGCAGGTCATGTGCTTATTTCTCTGGGAGGAGGAGGGTGTTTTGCACTTGAATTTTATCACGCTCCATAGCTGGGATGTAGCAGACGTGCTTACCCCGAACCAAACTGTGGGCTGTGCTCTTGTATTCTGCACTATGAAACTACATAGGAAACTACATAGCTATTTTCCTTGATAATTTGATCAGTCCTTATCATGTGAATCTTGTATGTTGTATGTGATTAAGAAAACAGAGAGCAATGGGAACTGTGAAAGACAGGCATGAAAACAAGACTCTTGTTCCTTCCTGGGTTTCTTTCTTCTTAACAGCTGTGAGAAAGTAATTTTTTTTTTTTTTTTTGTGGGATTTTGAGACAATTGCATGATAGAAACTAACAGAGGGGCAAGTTACTCTCTATACAGTTAAAGTAGAAGTAGGTATGGATTTTAAGTTATTTTCTCCAACTTTCTTGTTTGGTGTCAGTGAGAGTGCTAGACTATTTCTCTGCTAATTGGGTTAGGTTGTATCCCAGGTCATCAACTTTACATAAGCTTTTCTTTGTTACCAACATTATTGTGCCTGATGTTCTTTTGACTAATTAGATATCAATCATGCTTCATCAGTTCAGTAATACCTTGGTTTTGCTATTAATGTTTTGCAGTAGTTTTATCAGAATGCCCAGGACAAAGAAATCTTGAGACCTCAAACCATGTGTCACCATGCAAAAATCAGTCAGTGTTTATACTCAAGTTTCCACTTATTCAACTACGATCTCTGCTTCCCAATTAAGGCAAAATTGTTATACTATTCAAATAGGAAGTAAACGATTTGTTTTGGAATTCATTTGTTTGAGGGGTTTATATTCTCTTCTTTTGGCCTAGAGGTCAAAAGAGGGCTGCAAATATCTGTGCTGTTGAAGAGGGTGCTAATTAGAGTATGTTGTTATGTTCTGCAGAGGCTCTTGAGTGCAAATCAGTTCTAATCTAGTCACTGTGTGAAGTTAGGTCCTGTCAAGCTTGTAGAGAGTAATTGTTGGCACATTAAAAGTGATGACGTTTCCCATTAAGCACCTGTAATAGAAGTAAAACACGGATTTAAGCTATCCATGTATCTTCCTGCCATGTGATTGTATTTGTTTTTTTTTTTTTCAGCTGAGCAGCAGTTACATTTTTTCTTTTGTTTTCCCTTTGTATATGACAAATGAGTATCACTTTCATCAGATTTTCTCTAAGATACAAAAGGATTTTTTCAGTCTATTTTTGGAGGCCAAAAGAGAGCATTTCACTGTTAGTGTACCACTAGTACCCTTGCTTTAGAAAAAAAACACAACAACAATATTTAAGGATGCTTCCCATAAGCCTGTCTGCTGCCATTTTCCTTGACAATTCATTAACTGCTAAGAAAATGTAAATAGGCCCTTTGGAGCTATTATTTCAACAGCCTTATGCTGGAATTTTGCTTTAAAAGTGCTACACAATGCAAAGTTAACTTATGTGGATGTCATTTGGCATATTTTAAGCTTTTGTGTTTATTTTCTGTGTCAGTGATTCTTGGAGATAACTAAAAAAGGAAAAAGCTGTTTAATGCATCTTGGGCAAGCCTGCGTTCTCTTTGCTTTGTTTTCGACAGTGAACTAACAGGCTCGTTTTGTTACTTTGGTGTATGCTGTTCACAGTCACTGTTCATGATTACAGTTGCATCTGGATTGTTATTTTTTGTATGTAACAAGATCTTAAAACTCAAAAGGATATCTCAGCATTTATAAATCACCATGCAGCAGCATTATATTTGATTTTAATGGTTGTATAATGAGATGAACTTTGGTAAAATGGCTTCTGGAAAAATATTTTTAATGAGGAAGAAGATTTTTTTTTTCCTGAATCATAACTCTCTTACCTGTTCTGTGGTTTTGTCTTTCTGTGATGTCTTTTCTCACAGAAAATGTGAGTTTGTATGCATTTCAGTTACCTTGAAGAGACTTCTCTGCCATTTCCTGGTGATTGATTTTTATTTTTTTTTATTTTTTTTTTTATTTTTTTGTATTACACAGGTGCTATTGTCACTGGTGCTTTTAGTGTTGCAGCTTGATTTAGAAGTCACAGTGATGTTTCCAAAGCCAAAACTGCTTTCTGTTCTTCTTTGGGCATGACTGTACAGAAAATACTATCTTTTTGTTAATGAAGCCTCAGTGTTAGAAGTGTGCTGTGTTGAAGTTTGAAAATGCCACGGAACTGTCACCGGGGCAGTCCTTGAACCATGCTAGTTTTCTTTGTGTGTTTGTGTTTCTCTTTTTGTATGTGGCTTTTTTATTGTTTTTTTTTTTTTTTTTTT
>VXAB01000291.1:49300-78392 GCA_013399175.1 Odontophorus gujanensis
TATCTAATTCTTTTGAGTATCCTCTAACTTTGACCTGTCTTGTTTTCTTTTTTTTCCTTCTCTTTTTTAAAACAAGACCGAGGCACTGGGCTCTTTCAAACCAAGCTGGGAAAGGTCTTCCCAATAGGAGTATTTGTGTGCTGTTTAAACAGAACCCGAAGTGACCTGGGAATGGGGTCACTTGTAATCCAATCTTTCTTTCTAAGAAGTGTGTGGAAGGATTCTACCAGTGCTTTATTGCCTTTAAAAATATAAACAGAACTCCACAAAACCTTAGCTTATTTTAATTGTATGGACGCTTGTTAGAGAGGGCAAGGCTACAACACAAGGGAAGTGAGAGGCAGCTAGTCCTGACTTTTGGAGCTGGGCTGGGGACATGTATGAGTGCTGTGAGGTGGGACACTGTATGGGCAACATTGGTGCTGGGCCTGACACTGTACTAACTAAGGGTATCACTGGGAGATAAAGTCACTTGGCTCACTTCTTATCATAGAATCGGCTCACTTCTTATCATAGAATCATAGAATGGTCTGGGTTGAAAAGGATCTGGCTTCAACCCCCCTGTTATAGGCAGGGCTACCCCCACCAGCTCAGGCTGCCCAGGGCCCCATCCAACCTGGCCTTGTGCACCTCCAGAGATGGGGCACCCCCAGCTTCTCTGGGCAATCTGTTTGCTCTGACTTCTTATTTGTGCAAATCTAAAAAGAAGTTAGATGTATGTAGTGAAAGGAATTGAAGCTTGCAGTTATCCCTTAATCTTTTGGTAGCTAGGGTAATTGGAGTTATTTTCCTCTAGATTTGAGGATTTCAGTGTTCACTTGAATACTGTTATGTAGGGTGATCCCTGGGTGACCTTGAGGCCAGAGTAACCATCTGTATACATAACCATCCTCCTGGGAACTGTGTTTAAGGAGACTATTTGGCACTCTCTGGGAAATTTGTCCATGCACCTCTGGTTTATGGCACCTTGCAGAGGATGCTTAGCAGAAAAATGAACAGCCTTAGTGTTCCAGTTATCTGGTGTGACAGAGTAGGGGGTGGTGATGACAGTAACAAAAAGGAACTACAGTGTTTTATTTTAGGAATGTTATTGTGTAGACTTGATGTCTCTTGCACCAGGGAGTTAAGGACGTTCAGGGGCATTCCAATAAGAGTTATATGATCAGGCACTAAAAGATCACATTATTGCTGGGCACTGATGTGAGAGACAGAGCAGTCTCAAGAGCACTCTAAAAGTAAATATGAAGCTGGTCGTACTAGGAACATTTGTGTAAGGTAATCCCATCAGGTTTTATTCTGCTGACTGTATGTGGGAGAAGGGAGCTGAAGGAGGCTGTTTCTGCTGGGAAACCAAATATTCAATATATGCCATAACGATCCTTTAATTTGAGTGTAATGAGAGTGTGATACTGGCAGTGGCTTAAGTAGGTAACCCAAAGGAATCTCTGTAAGGATTTCATCATGATTAACTCATTTGTCATTATCTGTGTTATCATGTTAATGGAGATTGAGCATTGCAATTTACCAACATACAGGATAGTAAATAACTAGCAAGCCTTCTAACAAGGAAGATCTGTCACTGCATGAGAATTAGGATCAGCAAAGCAAACAACATGACTGGATGTCACTTCTGACCTAATGTTTCTGCATGCTTCAGAGAAATGCGATAATTCCCATGCAAACCTGAGCGTGTGCATCAATGTTATACAGTTTTAAATCACCCCTCTCTCATTTTACAAATACTCAAACAGTTAACTTACTGGCAGCGGAGTTCAGAGGCTGTTTCCCATGACAGCTGTTTGGAACTGGGCTTGGTGGTGGGGCTGGAGCAGCAGGCTTCTGGCAGGTTTGCACCAGGTCCTGGCAGCCTCAGGGAGCCGAGGCAAGGGAGCAGCCACATCAGCTCAGCAGATCCTGCGTGCTGAACCACGCAGCTGGTGCTGTACTTGGTTCCGTGTTGTCTGCAAGCTGAAGAATGTGGAAAATACAGGTTACGTATTAAAGGAAGGCAGAGACCCAAAGTTCATAGGTTTTGGACACGCAGCAATTGGCAGCAGTTGGTCTGCTGTGGTTTAAGCTTAGTATGTTTGGTATGGTTTCACTTATGTTTTCTCCTTTTGCCTGTTCACTATGATTTCTATTCCACTGGGCCTTAGGACACTCAGACTTGTGAAGTGTGCTCTGCCCTTGATACAGTCCCTGATTAACTGAGGCTTTGATTGCCTCCTGAGGTTCCGTATAAGATCAGTATAATTACGAATGTTTAACAATAACCAACTTCTGAATATTGCCATTTTTGTGTTACTTTGCCCTTTAAGAATATTCTTTCACTGAAAGCAATAGCACGTTTTTGTAACTTAGAATATAGTTGTAGTTCACAGGCATGGTGGAATCACCACCAGGGAAAAATAAAAGTTAAGTAGATCTGCAAGCAGATTGCAAGCCAAGCACCTGTTGGGAGACACTTGGAAAAGAAAAGGATTCAGGCAGCTTGCAGAAAGGACATGTTCTCATTCCCAAGTTTCAGTTAAAACCTACCTCCAATGTTGCAGTGATTTTCATTTGAATGTGTGATTTCACATGAGTCTGGAAGTGACATGTTGGAAAATAAGCGTGTCATCTTCCAGTTTGAACAGTCTTTGTGTTCTGTAGAGAGTGTTGTAGGCTTTCACATCCCAGGATAATCCTTTCCAGGAAGTGAGGAAGAGTAGGAAAAATGAGCAGTCTGGAGAGAATTTGTAAAAACACAAAGTGACTACTGCAGCTTTAATTTCATTAATAAACATCAAAGCTAAAAAAAAAAACTGGTCTTGAGATGCTTTAGGGAAACCTATCACTAGTTTTCTAGAAGAAAAGCAACTCACACCATTCAACAGCCTCTCTGTGTAAACCATTTCTGGGAAAAGACCCTTTGGCTCCATTGGTTGTGCCTTAAGTGGGAACAGTGGTGGTGATTGTAGAGCATAGTGAATGGTAGTGAAATAGAAATACTTGATTGACAGACAGTCTGCTAAATTGTACTGGGGTATTGATCTTGGCATAATTTCCTATTGTTGTGTGCATAAAAGGCAGGTGTATTATTCATACAGTATTTCAGAGTGTGTATGTTATGATCCTCCGTTATTATAGCAGTGTTACCAGAAGGGTTACAAAATTGTTATCTAGTGTAGTAATGGAGTGTAATTATTGAGTAGTAATATTATTTGTTCAATTGCTGTAGGAAGCTGCAATTGTGTGACAGGGGTTCTTGAGACAGTGACCTACAGGACACCTCAGTGGCAGGGCTTTCCTGGACCTGCAGGCCCTGGAGACCTCAAGATTCATGATGTGGAGGCAGTCCAGATGGCAGGGCTGCCTGGAGACACTGCAGGCTTTGTTTCTTCACAGGTCAGTAGCCAAGCTGGCAGCAAACCTGGCAGGCTTTCGATGGAACCTGCTCCTCTGGCAGCCAAGTCATATATTGATCACCACACGGTTGTCTGTTCTGTTGCTTTGTTTTGTTTTGACCACAAATTCTGGTTTGGGTGCCTAAAAACTTTCCAAGCAGAAATTCATTTAAGTATGGAATTTTCCACAGTGAAACCAGGAATTTCTGTATCAACATTGTGCCCAAATCCCTCTCCCGTGCAATTTTATCTTATTTTTGTCTTGGGCAGCTGTGTACTCCACAGGGAACTGCCACTTCCAAAAGTCGCTTCTGATCTATTTGGAAGTAAAATGAAAGTTGAAGATGGGATGTTATGCTTTCTGTGCAGACTGGTCTCTTATCTGACACCAGAATACTTCTGACTCTTTGCTATAGGATTGGCTTCCTTAACAAAAGCTAACCCTCAGTTTCCCTCAGTTTCCATATATATATAACTCCTTCTCTGCATTTCTCTCTCTCTCTCTCTCTCTTCTATTTGTTTGTTTATTTATTTATTTATTGTCAAAATGAATGTTGGAAGTGGAATTTATTGATTGATTGAGGGGAGAAAAATACCCAACTGATGTTGGACTAAAACTTGTGCTACAAAAAAAAAAAAAGTGATTGGCAACATGTTTCAAACCGACTTGAAGGTGATGATATCAATGATGAGTGTTTGACAGAGAAAACAATTGTATCAGTGAGCAAAGCGTGTGCTTCTTTAGACTTTGCTCTGCCAAAGAGATTAACATTAAGACATTAAGATACTATAATTATAGTTTGTTGTAGCAGCTGTATTTAAAATCCATTCTTACTTCCTCAATCTTTTACCTGATGTATACTTTGTAACAAGGCATGGGAATTCTGGGTACCCTCCTTTGGTCTCTGTATGTAGAGAATATGGAGTGATGGATTATAGGGGAATTGAAGCTTTCATGGAATTAACTAAGGTTGGAAAGGAGCTCTAAGATCATCTAGTCCAGCCCCACCATACCCACTAATCATGTCCCTCATTGCCACATTTCCATGCTTGTGAACACCTGAGGATCTTATTTCTGTCTTGACTTCTATGTTCACTTGAAATCTTTGCTGCCTGCCCTTTAAAACACGTTGAAATCTTACAAGATCAAGAATCATTTTCTTGCCTACGTGGCCAAGAAAAACTTTGAATGTGCAATTTCATTTTATATTCTATTTACTTTTGGAGGTTTATAAACTCTTCTGAAGTCCACAAAATAGGGCAGATTAACCCAATTGTTTTCACTACTTTTTTTTTTTCAGTTCTGTATTTACCTGCATTATGAAATTCCGCAGACCTGCTTTAACTGTAACTGAACATAGAATCACAAAATTGTAGAATCACCAAGGTTGGAAAAGACCATTCAGATCAACTCCAACCATCAGCCATGTTGCTTTTGGAATTTTTAACAGTGCTTTTTCTGAGCAGTGCAGTAGGATAGGATAAAAAAATAAGCTTGTGCTGCAGCTTCTGCTGTCAAACTTGAAGAAAAACATCTGCAGTGCTGTTTGGAAAAGTGACTAAATTCACTATGTTCCCTCTTACAGTGTTTTTATTCATATTCTTTGTGCCCATGGACACAAGAGTACATGGTGCATGGGCCTACCTGCTAGCAGTTTCAGGCTACCGAGATATCTTGGGCTTACTCAGGAATGCTGAAGTAACCTTCAGAGCACCTTGGGATGTGTCAAGAAATACTTAAAACAACTGGCACAGTATTGATTTGGCAAGTCTGCTTTGGAAGTACCTCACAGTTCTACACCCTGCCACATGTTCATTTGTGTGGTGCCAGTATTTCAGATTTTGGCAACATGATGGTTTTCCTCCTGTCCTAGGACTGGAATTCCCCTGTCAGACTTTGCTGGAGATGATGAGAGAAAACCATTTACCATTTCTGTTTGCTTGTTTGGCCTTCCCTGCTAGGTCACAACACCTTCAGCAAGGCATTTTCTGTCATTTAGTAGGTCTGTTTCTTCCTTCTTCACTGAACCAACGTGACTTGTCAAGATAAGCAATGGTAAGAGACAGGAAAAAAGTACTAAATGCCACCAGAAGTGCCGTCTGTACCCAGATTTCCTACCGTATCAATGGGAATTTCACACAAGAGACTTCATATAATAAAGGCATTCTTGAGTGTATATATATATATTCTACCAAAGTACTTTTAATAATGTAGTCTTTGATTTTAAAACTAACCAGGTAAATAAAAAATTGGTTTTATAAGAGTGAACATTAAGAATTAAATTCATATTTAAAGAAAATGCATGATATCCTGAATGGAAACAGATTCTACCTATTCCATTCGTCAGTACATGGTAGCATTCTTCAGTTACGTTTGCTGCTATGGCTTAATGGATTTAGTATTATCCTGTCTCCAGTTTACCGTGCAGAATATTTCCTTTTCTTTAACAATCTTCTTATAATTAAATGATCTAATAATAAGATAATCATACACAGACTAACCTAAAAATAAGTTCTTCGATTTTACAAAAGTGGCATCCTATGAAGTCTGAGTTTTAGTGATATGAGGCAGGAAATCTTTTCCCAGCACAGCAGACAGGGTTACTACCTGCTCTTTTTTTTTTTTTTTTCCTGGAAGGTCTCTTTGCACTCTTTCCTTGCAGCCACATTTTCTTCCATTTAAAAGTCTGATTTGGCAGTTCTGATGTAACATGTTGAAGACCAGTTTTGGATTGTAGGCTTTTTTTCTCCTGTACTTTCCTTCTTAGTTCTCTCGTACTATGATCTGAGCATCATTCATAATTCCTATCAAAGGTTGTTGATTTTCTAGTCAAGCAGAAAATGATTTATAAGAAACCGGATGAGGTTTAACAAAAGTAAGTGTAGAGTCTTGCACCTAGGGAGGAATAATTGCATGCACCAGTACAGGCTGGGGGNACTCGGGGTTGGACTCGATGATCTCTTGAGGTCCTTTCCAACCCCAATGATTCTGTGATTCTGTATGATTCTGTGATTTCTTTGATACCTTTGTTCATTTGTTCGTGACTTCTGTCTCATCATAGAAACCTTAGAGTTGGAAGGGACCTCTGAAGACCATCTAGTCCAACTCCCCTGCAGTGAGCGAGGACACCAGAGCTAGATCAGGTTGCCCAGGGCCTTGTCCAGCCTTGCCTTGAAAGTCTACAGGGACGGGGTATCAACCACATCACTAGGTAACCTGTTCCAGTGCGATGAAGCTTTTTTCGTTACTACTCTGAGCAACAGTAATTCATAAACTCCAATTAAACTATGCAGATTTAAAGGTGTCTACAGCGTCAGTCATGGCATGAGAAGAAATGCAACATACTGGTCTAGGTAGTGGTTTGTATTATTCTTTGGGAGCTGAAGGGAGCAATGGCGTCCTCTTGAGTTGGGGAGCTGCAGCTGTTTGGGTCACCAGAATGCGGAGCAGTATGAGCGCAGCCAGAGGGCAGAGCTGGAAGTGTCAAACATGCTGAAAGCAGATTGCTTCTGTTTTCAGTAGGTGTCATACCAGGTGCTTGCTTTATGAAACAGAACATGCCAAGAAATCTATGTTCTATGTATAAAAATAGTTCAGTTTTTTCCAGCAACAGAAAACATAGCTAGTACTTGACATGGGTAGCAAATAGCTCTAAGAGTATGGACTATTGTTGTTGTTGCCTGTTCTCAACTCTGGTAGGATTGAACATACGTTAAACTAAAGATGGCTTTGGAAACAGGTAATAATTTTTCTTGCTCTGAAAAAAGAAAAAACAGACAAAGAAAGAAGCTCAATTTGCACATTTCTCAGGTGCTGTTTTCCATTTTACACACAACGATTTTTACTGCAGAGTGCTTGGCTGTTTAAACAACCTGTATGTTTTCAGGAAATTAGAGTTTCTGCTAATGTGTTTGAGTTCAGAGATTTAAAATTGCTATTGAAGCAGGTTGGCATTGTGTAAATGTACTGATGTTGTCCTTGCAATTATGATTTCCCTGTTTTGTACCGAGGTTAACTGTGGGATGGTAGAGCTATATTCACAGAAATAATACTGTTCGCTGCATTTCAGGGCGGAGAGGTGATGTGTTGCTGAATTCAGCAAACTCTCAGGGTTCTGGGATTGCAGCAGCATATTGTGCTTTAAAAACAAGCAGCTTGAGTGCTCTGCAGAGCCTCTGGCAGCGTGACAGCATAGCTTGTTCTTCCTTGCTCTTTAGAGGATGCGGCTACTTGACAGCACATGGAAAGCAGTATTGGTGACAGAGCAAGGTAGGATTGTAGTAGCACGTTTTTCTAAGCATCATCACACCACATGAGCTCTGTAAAATTCCCTTAGCCATTTGCATTGTGATCCTTAATGGCAAAAAGGATAGGAAAACAGAAATTTCATGGAACACGTACACCCATGTTGAGAGGATTATACTTCAGAGCAGAGGTAAAGATGGTACTGTCAAGTGCCTCATGCCCAGTATGCTTTTCCTGTGAATCAGATCATGCCCATGAAATGGAGAGTATACATCATAGTGAATTAGGCAAAGGAGAATTTACAATTCCTCTTTAATTTTGAATACATCAATAAATACCTTTTATTTTATTTTTCATGCTATGTGGATGGTTTGAAAGGGAGGTTTTCATTAGATTAGCAGTGTTGGAATCTCTGTACATCTTTCCATAGATCATATTGTGTATGTCCATTAATGTTATTGTATACTACGGATTCTACAAGTCTGCTAAAAATAACTGCCCATACATTTTTTGCTTTCAGCTTTTTGAAAATGATGTCTTGCTGATAATATATAGTCTCTGTATAATGTAATAGTTCTTCAATACTCTTCTTGACATCTCCACATTAGCATGTACTTCATACAATTTTCACGTGAAATTTTGCTATCTGTTATCTTTCTAGTTTACTGCTGACACTTGATACATAAATCTTATTTGTGAAATTTGTCCTTCATCTCTCAGCTACAGTTAAGCAGCGAAGATAATCTGAAATAAATAAGTTTTTCTTGTCTCGTTTATCAACAAAGAACTACTATACCATGGATAGAATGACTTTGTGCTGCCTTTCAAAACTTAAATATGAGCATAGTTTATTTGTCTTCCATGATGACTTGTTATTCCTTTCAGATGTAGGTCTGAACAGAAACTGGAAGGAATATAGCCTTTCTCTCTCACTGATTTTCTTCGTAAACAGTTCATACCCCATAAAAACGAACACTGCTGTCCTTTGTGGCGTTCCTACAAGAGGATAAGTACAACTGGGTCATCCAAGAGCAGTAGATGGACCATGACCTATTCAGACAGCAGCCTGTGTTTGTTTGCCAGCAAGTCCTCTCTGCGCACAACAAACCTACTGTTTTAGCAAGTTAAACAAAATCTGAGGACAGAATCTCTTGTGTAAAAGTTTTTTGAGAACATTAATTTATTTGTATGAATATTTATAAGAAGGCCCGAAGAGATACAGGAAATCAACTGTTGAGATGCTTGTTGTTAGAAGAAGAGTGTGTTATTAACTTAATGCACTAATCAGCAGGAATATTTCAGAAATGCTGTTCTTGGTGCGCAACCAGACAGTGAGTGGCTGGAACAAGTGAGCGGAAGGGCTACATCCCTTACCAGGGAGGAGCTGCCTTCTGGCTTAGAGTTGTAGTATGATGTGAGTGAAATACTACTTACAGGCATCAAACCAGAAAAGGGTAAGTGGGTTCATCATGGTCAGGGACTCTGGAGGAGTTTAAGACACTTCAGAAAATGAAGGTTGGGCAAGGGAAGTTCTATTGCCATTTGTAGGGGAATATTGTGCATGTAGTCAAAGTGGAGACTTGGTCTCAGGCTGATATGCGTCAAAGCAGCATTATCTTCCCCTGACTGCTCTTCTGCCTTTGCCCTGCTCACCGTTTAAAGGAAGAAAAATCCCTTTTCCAATCCGGATAGACATTCATCTACTGCAGCTCCCCAGCTGTAGCATTGCTGCCCGCTCCGATCTCACTTCAGTCAGACCACAACTCTGACCCTCTTACCCACTGAGGCTTTTGCCACCTTCTGCATTCCAGCCTGCAATTACCTCAGGAGGTGTTGAATAACAAGGAAGAGATTGCTCTTATGTCTTAAAGCATGATTCCCACCAAATGTCATCTTCAGGAGCCAATAAGCTATCACCTCCCTGCAATACAGGGAGCAGAACTATGAACCAATGACCTGCAGATATCTGCTTTGCCCTCCCGGCTGCCAGTGCTATTCTGCTGTGATGCTGGTGGACAGGGTGGGTGGGCTGATTTAATTCCTTGTGGCTACTCTCTCTGACTGTCCTGGCCTGCAAGTTGCAAGGGGTGCCCAGCTGGAGCTGAACTGAATGGATGTGGTCTTGAGAGCCCTACAGCTGCCAGCCATCTGCTTACATTTCTCCACATCTCTGTGGTTTCTGTATCCTTGATATGTTTGGGGCATTTCACAGGAGCACTGAGCAAAGAGCTGCAAATTTTTATGTTTTTTTTTTTTTTGTTGTTCTGTCAGGACCAGCTCAGGTTGTGTTTGTCATAGAAGGACTTGAATCAGTATTCCTTGAAGGCCTTGTTTCTCAGTTGTTGGCACCTTTTTGATAGTCATCATCATAGGTGACAGCATTCTTCTCTATCACTGTTTTCTGGAGTCCTGACAATAAGAGAAAAAAAAAGCAAGTCGCAAGTCTCTAGGTCATGATCTAAGGAGGAAAAACCTGAAGTCGCAGTGTGAAGAGTACAAGGGAAATTGTGCTCAACTAATCTAATAGCATCAGTGGAGACGTTTAGAACTGTTAGATGGGATCCTTGGCAGCCTGATCTAGTGGGTGGTAACCTTACCCACAGCAGCAGTGTTGGAACTAGATGAACCTTAAGGTCACTTCCAGCTTATGCCATTCTGTGAATTACTGGTTGGTTAGATGAGAGGAGAGCAGTGGCTGTTGACTTCAGCAAAAGTTTTGAAATTCTCTCTTATGATGTCCTCATATGTAAGCTCAGGAAATGTGTGATAGATGAGTGTACAGTGAGGTGAACTGCGAACTGTCTGACTGGCAGAGCTCAAGCATTGTGATCAGTGGCTCAAAGCCTAGTTGGAGACCTGTAGCTATCAGCATTTCCAAGGGGTCAGTCAGTACTGAGTCCGGTCTTGTTTTACATCTTCAGTGAGCTGGATGAAGGGATAAGAATGTGCTCTTAGCGAGTCTGCTGATGATATGAAGCTGAAAGGAGTGGCTGACACACCAGAAGGCTGTGCTGCCATACAGACCTGGACAGGCTGCAGAGTTGGGCAGAGTAGAACCTGACATGGTTCAGCAAGGGCAGGTGTAGAGTCCTAGACCTTGGGAGGAGCAACTGTATGTATCAGTACAGGCTGGGGGCTGACCTGCTGGAAAGAAGCTCTCTTGAGAGGAGCATGGATGTCCTGGTGGGCAACGGGGTAACCATCAGCCAACGGTGTGCCCTGGTGGCCAGGAAGGCCAATGGGATCCTGGGGTGCATTAAAAAGAATGTGACTAGTAGGTCAAGGGGGGTAATCTTCCCCCACTACTCTGATCTACATGTCTGGAGCACTGTGTCCAGGTCTGTACTCCTCAGTTCCAGGGAGACGTGGAGCTCCTGGAGAGTCCAGTGGAGGTCTGTAAAGATGATTAGGGGTCTAGAGATTCTCTCTTATGAGGAAAGGCTGGGAAAGAGAGGAGTGAGAGGGGTTCTTTACAGCGTATAGAAATATCTCAAGGGCAGGTATCAAGAGAATGGGGCCAGACTCTTTTCAGTGGTGCCCAGAGACAAGGTAAGAGACAATGGGTGCAAACAAACATAGAGTTCCATCTGAATATGGGGAAAAACTTATTTCCTTTGTGAGTGACAGAGCAATGATAAAGGTTGCTGAGACAAGTTCTGGGATTTCAGTCTCTGAAGATATTAGAAACCTGCCTGAGCACAATCCCCAAGAGGTAGAGCATCTCTTTCTTCAGATTTGTCTGTTAGAAGCTTAACTCAGAAAGCTGAAATCATTTTGCCAACTTGTCATCCCCAGTCTCACAGTGAAATGTTTGTTTCTTCTTAGTCATATATTTCTATCATCTTGTAAACTGATGAGTGCATTTCATCAACATTTGTATGGGATTATTCACTCACAACTCTTTTCCAGATGTTGTCTAATGATAATAAGGTATTTAGCTGCTATGAGATGAAGATTCGTATAATGTTAGCTCATCTCCTAAGTTTGACTTTGAAAGACCTTGTTTACCCCCTTTGGCTTGATGTACAAACTTTGAGCTATTGTGAGTGTGCCTATGCATTTTGCACAAGGATACAGAAAAAACAGCTACAACCTGTCTTAAGTGTTATTCCTGCTATCGTAGTCAGAAGGAGAAAAAAGAATGAAAGGCATGCCAAAAACCTTTTCTTAATATCACAAAACTTTGGATTGGTCCTTATTATTACTGGTATGTTTGTATTAAGTATTTATTTTGTCATGTTTAAAATTTGCTTCTGATGATTATGTCCTAATATGAATCTGTCTTTAGCAAAAAATGCATGTTAACTTCAAGCACGGTAATTAGGTTTAGCAAGCATCAACAGTCTTTTCGACAGGTGAGATTATTTATCTCCTTAAAAATAAGGATGTGAATTCTGTAACACTATGTTAATGCGACATTAGACTTACGTACATGAAATCCTGGAAAGAGTAATAGTAAATGGTGCTGAGTCCTGTCCACTCTGGATCTTCAGCCAGTGCTGTAAGATTAAACCTGAAGTCAATGAGGAAAAAAAATCTCACTTTTTTACTCAAAATACTATTACCTACTGCTATGTTGTTCTTGAATTTGACAATAGTGTGTTATTATGATAAGGAAGAGTATTTCTGAAATTGATAAACACAGAGTCTTCAGTTAACAACAAGTTAAACATAAGCATTTTAAAGATGTTATGCATGTTAGTCTTGGTGTACTGTGTATAATTGCTCATTCTTTCCTCCAAGATAGCTCATTTATGTAATTTTCCAATAATCTTAGGTCATTCACTTTAAAGGATTTAGCTCTGCTCTCTTTGAAAGCAATGACAGACCCCCTACTGATTTTGACATTAAAATCTAAGAGTTCTGAAAGAATGGTTTATAATCTCTAACAACTTGTGTGGCTTTTTGTTCTAAGAATTTGTGGTGTTGAGTGTCGATCCTTAGAGATTTCAACATAATGTATTTTGGCTGGAGAATAACTTCTCATGCAGTTTGTCCTCTTCCAGAGTGGCAAGCTGCTGTAACACATTAATTCTTAAGGAAACTTGTTTCTCAAGAAAAACCCCACTATAAGTGAAAGTGAAAAAGACTTTTAAATTAATTGGGATGACATGATTTACTCATGTCATCCCAATTAATTTACATGTTACTAATTTACATGATCTACTGGGTAACTCTTCCTTTCAGACATATTTTAACCAATTGTTTTTATGCATTTCTCTTTTGAGAAATTTTCTTTTTTCTCAGGTGTCCCTCCATGCCTGAAAAAAAAAATCTAATTACTATTGCACTTCCAGTAAAAGGATATTAGAATAGTTACTTCAATCAAACGCTAGTGAAGTGGTTACTAAGTGTTCATTGGAGCCAAGAAATGAACCTTCTGTTTATTATGAGCAGCCAGCTATTCAAGTAGGAAAATAAATGCATTATTCTGTAAGAACAGGCTCCACAGGTTTTCAAATAAATGAATGAAATATAACATTAACTACCTTATTGTGAAATCAGAAAACCAAGTTCTAGCTGTCAGAATTTAGATACTGCACTCTTTTCTACTGCTGCTCCAGTGGTATGCACGGTAACTGCTCAAAGCTTACTCTTCGTTCTTGTGTGAATCAGCTCCCGGCTGTTGAGGAGTTTTGTCTATGTTTTTCACATTTCACTGAACCATAGGGGTTGGAAAGGGACCTCTGGGGATCATCTTATCCAGCCACCCTGCTAAAACAGGTTCCCTACGGTAGGTTGCACAGGTAAGCATTCAGGCAGGTTCTGAGTATCTCTTCACACCTGCTCTTTTATAAATGTCGATGAGATCTCCTCTCAGTTTTCTCTTCCCTAGGTTAAACAGTCCCAGGTCTCTTAACCTTTCCTCATAAAGGAGATGCTCCAGGCCCCTATTCGTCTTCATAGTCCACCTCTGAACTCAATCCAGGAACTCCATGTCTCCGTGAACTGAGATGTGTACACACTCCAGATGTGTAAAGCAGAGCAGGGCAGAATGGAGAGGGAAGATCACCTCCTTCTGCTGGTCACACTCTTTTTAGAATCATGTTTGATCCTAACTACTACTTCTGCAGTTCTTCCAAGTTTTCTCTGCTTATTGTTGGGGATTTGCACTGCTGAAGTGTAACATTTGCCCTGATAAAGCAGCACACATCTTTCTGTTCTGTTCTTGGCTTTTTGTCTAATTAGTAATGTGATCATTTTTAGTGTCCTGGTTTTAGGACTGTCGAAACAGAGAATAATAATTAAGGATATGATGCCATGGGTCACGGCACTTGCTAATTATCAGGAAGATAATAACTTACTTTACACATTGAAGTGAATTCTTGTCTTTGTCCATTTATTTCCTGAATATTAAAAAACTAAGTAAAAAAAAAAGTCTGATCATGTAATAAGTCTTTACATGAAAATTCATTGTTGTTTTTCTTCTTTTCTTCTTTTTTTTTCTCTTGTGGTAGTGATGGCTGTCATGTTTTTCTGCTTATCATTTTAACATCTATCCAGATGTTAAAATGCTCTTTTACAACACAGAGTTTGTATAAATATGCTTGCATTGCTCACATGGTTAGATTTTAAGTGTCATTTCTGTCTTTTTTGCTTCTCCTCTATTTTATTTTTAGGAAAACCTCCCCATAGGCTTTTCTTATTAGGAAAAAAAAAAAGTGCAACTCTGACATCTTTGCATCACATGTAGTAAGAAATACTATTTTAAAAAGTCTATACACGTATTATAACGAAGCAATGAATTATTGAGTCGATACCAGTGCCAAAGATGATACTGACAGCACATGAGGTGATCAATATTTCTTTCTTGTATTTTGTCTTGTTACAATTCTGTTCTGCCACAGCATGTGATCTTCATCTTTTCTGATTAAGGAACTTCTAGAGTGATCTAAACACAGTGTAAAAATGTTCATGTTGGATGTGGAAGCAAGTATGATTTTCTTAGTTTTCTTCTTCAGTAAGGATTTGATCGAGTAGTGGAAGAATGGGAGGGAGATCCCATACTTCCTTTAAGAAAATTGCATGTCTGGTGAAACAGAAATGGAAGAAAGCGTGCAAAGATTGGAAGAAAAGACAATAAGACATCTAGTTATCTCAGTGTTGTCCATACTCTGCCTGATGAGATGTGGTTTCTTGATGCTGTCCATGGAGAAAACCTTATGTATCTCTTATAGGTCGATTCATTTGAAAGTTTATTTGGAAATACTGCTTTTTTTTTTTTTTGTTCTACTGTGATGCATGTAGAGAAAATTACAGTATAGGGTGCTTCTTGCTGAGTTCCTACATCTGTTGTGGCTCATCTCTAGCTTCCTGGTAAACATACAACTATGAGATGTTATCTGAAGAGAATGTTGTTGGCAACTGGATGTCATGGTCAAGGACTGGTTGCTAAAGTATTGCGATTTCTCAATATGTATAAGCAAGGTTAATTGCATTCTACTTTTTTTTTTTGTTGTTGTTGTTCTGTTACAGCATTGCAGTCTTAAACCCATAAGAAATAGACTGAAATTGTAGCATATGAAGGGATATTGCAAGCTTTGTTTCACTGAATGAAAATGGCATAAACAGGGAGCATCTGTCATGTTTTTAAACTCAACAGTTCTGGTGTTTTTCTCATTATTCAAATTGCCTTTAGATAGTCCTATGTTTTTCTATCATATCTTGCAGCTATATGTGAAGTATAAAGTACTGAGATGCTAAAAAAAATAATTAGATGTTCAGTTGTTTGTGACACCAGAAGACATTAGGAATAACAGAATATTTACATGATGTGAATGCCATATATTTTGCCAGTTCTTGGCAATAGTACCTTATTTTAAGCAGTGTTTTTGTTTCCTGGATTACTCTATGAAACATAGGTGCTTTTTCTAAGACAAGCTTTGAGGCTTGGAATTTGACTTACGGAAGCAATGTATACTCTTGAGTTGACAGTCTGTAAATATATGTTTATCTTAAGACAAGTAGCTATCCTAGCGATGGTTGTCCTATTTTTAAATTCTAATTTAAAAAAAAGCTGTGCTGACTTGCATATAGCATAAAATTGACTACTTTCTTTTTGTAGAGAGAGGTGGCAAGGAATTTTTCTGGAAGGGATAAATATATCTTGTTTTTTTGACCTTGATTCTCTTTTATCACTATTTTTGGTAAGCTGGACAAAATCAATTACATTAATATTCAGTGTCTGAACATCAGGTGTGGTACCAGCCCAGTCTTTGTCCTTCAGTCCAAGAACACTTGTGCTTCTCTGTGTACTCTGTATACATTTTCAATCCAGTGTTTTGTTACTTAGTGTGCAGAGGAAGCACTTTTACAACACAGAGTTTGTATAAATATGCTTGCATTGCTTACATGGTTAGATTTTAAGTGTCATTTCTGTATTTTTGGTTCTCCTCAGAATTCCTGAACTTCAGTCAGGGGAAAACATCTAATGCAATTACTGACCCTCTTCTTGTGAATAAAGAAATGTTACAATTTGCTTTGTAAAACCACTAACAAAATAATAATAATAACAATAATCCCTCCTTTGGATTCATGTCAGAATCCTTAAATCTTTACTTTTTTGTTCTCACGCCTGAAATCTTCATTTACAAATGGACATTCACCTCTACGTGTGCTACAATTTCTTCTTTCTCAGTTCTCTCTCAGCTTTCCAGTCTAGCTGGAAAGTATGTAACTTCTTTCATTATTCCTATACTAGCTTCTTTTTACGTCATTTAGCTGCCACTTTTCAAGGTGCATCACATCTGCACTTGTATTTACCTTTTTGTTTCATTTCTTTTAGTTCTCCATTTCATTGTCATCACACTGCCTAAGTGTTTTCTGTTCTATTATTTCTTAGGGATCTGTGCTCCTTCCACTCTGCTGCTTTAAATCTGTCCTTCAGCTTGTGTCAGAACTTCCTGCTAATGGCATTATACAATATGTTGCCATTTAAATTTTTACGTATTTTGCAAAGCCCACTTAGGGTAATTACCATGTAGTAATCTAGTAAAATTTTTTTTGGTGTGTGTTAAAAGCAACAATTTAACTCCAGCAAGCAGATGATGTTTGAAAATGAAAGGTCTTTTGAGGTAGCTGGCTGCCAAGTGTCACGTTTTGGGAATGAGATACAGTCAACACCTGTCTTACATTCACCTGCTGGCTGTCATTCACACCTGAGCAGCTGACCTCATATTTTTGGCACAGAGACTCATTGAGGAATGGCCTCAGTGCCCCTTTGTTGGTGGGGAGGGGATGTCCGAAGGATCTGTTCTGTTTAAAGGTGAAGTGATAAGATGCAGTCCCCAGCCATGGTGTAACACTGCTGCTCCTTGTGTCACGTGTCCCCTTGTGCCCCTAAGACATTTTAGGAGCGGGTAGCAAGGCTGTATAGTCTGATATAAACAGTTTGATGTAGGTGTGAAGTCAACATTGTGCCAGTGTTCGAGATACTGTCCTGTACCTTGATCCTCCTGTTATACGACCATGCTTCTCTCCTGCTCCTTATGGGTTGGAGCATGCAGTCCAACCTGTCACATAAATACTGCTACATTTCACCATCCTAAATTGTTGCTATAGTAATTCCATTGATAAACACTGAATCATAGAATGGTTTGAGTTGGAAGGGGCCTTTAAGATCACCTAGTTCCAACCCCCTTGCTCTAGGCAGAGGCACCTCCCTTTAGACCAGGGCTGATCAAAGCCTGGTCTTGAATGCTTTCATGGAGGGCACATCCACAACCTTGCTGGCAACCTGTCCCAGTGTCTCACCACTCATAGTAACAAATTTCTTCCTAATATCTAGTCTGAATCTACCCTCTTGCAGTTTAAAATAATTTTTATTTCTCCTCATCCTGTTGCTACCTACCCTTATAAAAAGTCCCTCTCCAGCTTTCCTGTATGCCTCCTTTGGATACTGGAAGACCGCTATAAGGTCACCTCCCCACAGCCTTCTCTTCTCTAGGCCAAAGAGCCCCATCTCTCCTAGCCTGTCCTTGTAGGGGAGGTGCTCCCGTGCTCCGGTAATTTTTGTGGCCCTCCTCTGGACCTGCTCCAAGAGCTTCGTGTCCTTCTTGTGCTGGGGGTCCCAGAACTGGATGCAGTACTCCAGGTGGGGTCTCACGAGAGCAAAGTAGAGGGGCAGAATCACCTCCTTTTTTTTTTTTTTATTTTTGCCATGTCAGATTCACTCCAGCATCAGAAATGTTTCTTCTTCTTCTTCACTTTGTCTACAGAAACCACTTCGTCTCATTCATCAGTGCTTGCCCTGAGCCTTGAGGAACAGCCTTGCTGTTCCTGTCATGCTACTGGACATGACTCTGTCGGTCTGACAGTGCCTCCAGAGATGAACCTGGCAGCTGTGCCTCTGCCAAAAAGTACTGCTCAAAGGGCTTTTTGTCAGTTGATGTGATGCTTGCTCATGAACTATGACTGACATTGCCTCTTAAAACAATAGGTATGTTTATTTTATGAACCATATGGCCCATACTGGCCTACTGCTATATGGGTGTGAAAGAAAGTCTGGGTAAATGTAATTACTTCTGAGGGCTGAGCTCCACAATGAAAAGTTTCTATGGTAATGTGATTACTGGATTGTGATTTATATACTTCCTCAGGTTATTTCTGTTTTTATTTTTGAAAAACAATGGTTTCAGGAAAAAAAAAATCCAGTTCTAAGTAATTAGTTCTACTAAACTATTGTTGTGCATATTATACCTAAAAGTAAATTTGAAATATGTGGCTGTTAGAAGCAGAGAGATTCACCTGAGGGTTTTGCTGATGGATCACTGGAAGCTTGTGAATATGCATCTTTCTGTTCTTGTGAGGTCTCTGCAGAATACTTAATAGAATCTGAATTAGTAATCCTGACTAATGAGATAGAGCCTTTGTAGTCCCTTCAAAACTTCATAGCTGTTAAAAATGTTACATGTACAAAACAGTAGGAAAGAACCTTTCAGATGAATAAAAGATGTAAATATAGCTGGGTTATCAGTTTCCCTTTATAAGAGCTTTCACTCAGTGAAATGGTGATAGTGGTAGGCATGACTCATGGTAATCAAAGCTATATTTTCTATGAGCACCATTTTCTTAAATTATGATTTGATTTAAAAAAATAAAATGTTTTCCTGTAGTTCTACTGTGGGCTTCTTGATGAGGCAGTAAGCAAACTGCTGGGTGACTGCTCTTGGGGAAGTAATGCAGGGATTGTGCTCAGAGGGTGCTGCTGCTCGGGTGTTTTAAACACAATGCAGGTCTGCCTTTGTGTGCCCTTAATCTGTAGTGGAGTAATGCGTCAGTATGCACTGACTTGGTATTCTGAGGTCTGATAGGTAATTTTATGGACTTGTTTTTTAGCAGAGCCTATTTCTTATCTGAATGTGATGCATCTTAAGCATTTTTCTTACAATTAGTGATTACAGATTAGGTCAGATAAGATTAAATAATGCACATTCATCATATGAACCATGTAGAGTCTGCAGTTTCTTTCTTCTGACACAAATATCCAATATGAGAAGAAGATGCAGTGCAGTACAAGCAGTGACAAAATGAGTATATCAGGGAACATACACCCAAGCGTGTTTCTCAGTTTATCTCAGTTTAGAGGGACCCATGTGCAAACCAGGAGAATCCGAAGATGGCTGTGAGCTCTGTCCTGTTTTTTACCTTATAACAAACTGACAAAATGATACGTGATGCTAAAAGGTGGTTATTTTTGGCAACCTGTATCGATTTCCTATTCACACAGCAACTGGTGGCAACTAAAAATAATCCCGTTTTAGTACCAGCTAGGAATCTGGTCACATTTGGCAGACAACTGACGTGCACGAGTAAAAATTTAAGACCCCTTGTTCTGCGATTTCATTCAAGCCCGCTCATCAGGCTTAGTTTGCTGCCGTTTGAAAGCTATCGAAAAGCCATTAACGGGCAGGACTGCGAGAGCCGCAGTGCAGCAGCACACCTCAGCGCTGGGAGAATGTGGCTGCAAATGCACACCAATTAAATCTTGCTATTCCTGGGCATGTGGGATCGGGAGCGGTGTCAGTCAACCGCTCTACAATAGCACGTGCGGCGGTCGTGGTTCAAGGCACACAGAGGTCTGTCGGAACTCCGGCAGCAGGGTGAGGATGGCCCGGGAGCCTCTGCGGGATCCTGGAGCAGAACCTGCACTGAATAATGTATTCTGAGGTATACTGGATACCTGAGGAGGGAAGGGCTCTAAATAATGCATTTCCTGGGCATGACAGTTGTAGCAGAAGAGAATGCTGAAACCTGTAGCGAGAATACAGCCTGAGATGAAAGAATGTCTCATTACCATTTTATCAAATGCTGTAAGTAACAAAATGGTTGTTTAAAATGTCTTTTTATTTTGCGAGGTGTGTCTTTTCAATACGTATGCAAAAAGTCGGAGGCAAATGCTGCATGATGTCAACGTGGTAGTCAGGCAGGGGAGCTGTTACTTTGCATGTGAATATGCAGGCAGAGCAGTGGTGCTTTTTCTCCTCCGTTCAGAGGGGCAACTTCATTGTGTGCGATACAGCTCTCTCTGAACTTCATGCTGATTAGCTCTTTAAACTTTTAAAAATTAATCACTGAAGAAAATAATAGCCGAAAAGAAAAAGCGTGTCTTACATAGCTATAATGTTTAAAGGTGCCTGTAGAGATGCTCTTACACTTTGCAAGGGTAATACAAATGGGCATAGCTTTGTAATTAATCTCTTCATCTATTGCATATCAAACCTTTCTACCCCCTTCTTATTGGAATATTTACCTATTTGGTGGAACTGACTTTAAAATAAAAATGAACTTTTAACCTTGAATCATGCAAGCAGCCTCCTTAGAGCATGAAGCTGGAATGTGTGCTTAATGTATTGATTCAATGCAGAGCAAATTCCTAGCAGCATTTTTTTTTTTTCAATCTGCTTGTCATGACTGTGCTTGTCCTGCTTAGCTGGATGCTTTCCTAGCTTTTTTATTTTGATCCAGTCCTTGAATGGAAATTGCCGTTTGAACATTGTAATAATGACTTATCATTTAGATATGTTTTTGACAGCCAGAAGGAGTTTATTATCTGTGAGTATTTTTTACTGCAGGACTTGGAAAACTTCAGACTTCTTGTGTTTGTCACATTTTTTTAATGTAACAAATGGCAGATTGCTGCAAAAGCTTTTTTTTTTCCTCCCAGATTGTAGTCTTTGATGATGTAAGTGTACCAAGGTCATTTCTGAAACTGTTTTTAAAAGACTGTATTACAGTTAAGAAACCAATAATGTGGTTCTTTGATGTTTACTTATGAAATCAAGGTGCCCTGGAAGTATTTTTGGAATTCAAGGGGAAATGAATTATGAGGGTTTCCTCCTGTCTGGTTTCAGTGAAACGTGTGTGGAGAGTACTGATGGGAGTTCCAAGCTCAAATTCCCTGTTCATGCTGAGAGGCACAGATTGGTTTTACAGCCTAGTTCTAAAGGCGCATTCTAAGAATAAGTCTTTGAGCCTGTCACGTGACCTGAGAAACGTAAATGGGGAATTTGCAGCATAATGTCTTGAAGATGTCAGAAAAGTGTTATTCTTTCTTTATTCTCTTTGGTATTGCTTTCTCAGAGTGAAAGAGTAGTGACTACATGTGGGCATGCATGTTCAAAGGAATGTTATGTGTGTGTGTAACTCTGTAATGATACTGAATGGTTCCTGAAGGTGAAAGAGATGAGAATCACTGTGAGTTTCTAATTTGAAAAAAAAAACAACCAACCAACAAAAAAAGCCAGATGATGTCTACTTGGAATGTTTGCTGCATTGGTTAGAGGGCAGGGTTGAAAGACTAATGTACAGCAGAGGGAAGGGTGAGTGTACGACATGTCAGTCTTGACAATATTGCTTATTTTCTCTTTTCCAAATCAAGATTTTATAGTGAGAGGTTTCTCACTAAATCAGCATATTTCACCACATAGCATTTCTCCTTCCAAATAGCGTGCTTTAGAAGAGGTGCTGGCTGAAGGACTTTTTACTGCCTGTGCTTCCCCATACAGAATGAGCCAATTTGCTTCCACCTCCACCTGTAATTCGTGGAGGAGAAACTCTCATTTGTGTTCCCCCTCTAAGCCTTTCCAATTTGACACACTTCACATGCCAGTAAGTGCTACTGATGCTTGTGTTTGGCGGAGAGCCAAATACGGGTCAGGGATGGATGTTGGTGGTAGCACCAGTGATGCTCTGAGATCTGCTGAGAGCACCTGAACCTTGTGGGGCCTTGAACGAGTCTTCATGCTCCGCTTTGTGTTCAGTCAATTTCACTGGTGATTTCTGTGTCAGAGGAAAAGACACTGAACAGAGGACACGTGTTTGCAGAGACTATTGTCTCTAGGTCTGTTTTGGGGAGAGAGGATGCACTGCTCCCACTAGGATGCTATGAACATGAGATGTACTGTCGCCATCTTGTCATAGCAACTCCTAGATTGGAAGTAACCCAGACAGGTTTGTCGTCCACCCTGTTACCCACCTAAGCAAGGCAGCTGTGTGGTCACACCAGAAACGTACGCCATTGTGGCATCTTCAAGCAGCACAAGCAACATTTTGAATGTAGGCAGTGTGTTTCTGTCTGGTCGAGCAGCTCATGTTGTCACTGCTGGTGTCCATATCTTTTTGTGGTCTAGAATTGTCAACACTGGGAGCTGAAAGTCTTGCCAATCTCCTTTGCAATTAACTTGTGCAAGCTATTTAACAGAGAGTGCAATGGTACGTAGGAGAGTACCACATGGTATCTGCCAGCTGCAGGGTACCATTTTATCTATATGATTTGTGTGACAGACTGTGCAAATGAATGTTATTTTGCAAATTAGATGGCACCTTCCTGCTAACTTCTCTCTCCTGTATATCTGGCTATGACATTAACATCATCATTTATATATTATGGCTTCTGTGGTCTGGATTTCTTCTAAGGGATCTCCAAAGGTGATAAGGAAAACAACACTTTTGACAGGAGGCTTGAATTAATTGTTCAGGAGTCTGACTCCCACTGTAAATGTGATCAAATCTTAATGTAAGAATCTATTTCCATTCATTTGAGATTCCTTCATCTTCTTTGTAGGCATTACAAAAAATTGAATTGTGTTTTGTTAAAGTCCAGTACTTAGAGTTCAAGGCTGGAGATATTGACTGGGTGCTTATTGGTGAATTTACTTCAGAACATGATGCAAGATAAAAAAGAAAGTATTACAAATTTCTCCAATGTCCAATCCATACTAACCCCAGCACTTGAATATATAGTCGAGGATGCGTCGTGGGAAAAATTAGAGTAGAAGATGCTATGGAAGAGCTGGCCTTTAAATGTTGGCATATGTTCAAAGGATAACTTATACTGATTTATTCCTTCTTTTCACTGCTTCCTAATGTAATATTTAAAAAATTAATATACTGTAGCCATTTTTTCTTACATTAAAAAAATAAAATTGTCTTTACTTTAGTCTGCAGTGCCAGAGACCTTAACCGTGTACTTTGTCTTGAAAGGCCAAAGCTAGCAGTAATAGGGATGTCATCTTGAATATTTTTATACTAATTTACAGAATATTTGGTAATAAAATTACCATGGTATTTATGAATAAAAGAGTAAATTCTTTGAATTGTTCGTATGATTTCCATTTTATTTAATTTCTCCCCCACTTTTTCATAGCTAGCCATTTCAGTATATTTTCTGTTTCAGTAAACTTATTAACCACTAGAACTCAGCGCAGTTGGATGAGCATTTCAACCGTGATGTTGTTGGTTTCCTTTTCACCAGGATTGTAGGTAGACTGAATTAGCACACTCCATGATATTTTCATAGAAGGAGGTATATTATCCCAGGTTCTTGATTAGCACTCTGTATTCAGTCTGGGTTCTTTTGCCGACTAATTCAGCCCTTTTCACTTCTCTCAGAGTCTTCAATGGCTCCAGGCTTGTGCAACAGCAGTAGATCTGCCTGAACTGTATGCATCTTGGAAAAGGGTCAGGGAAGACGTGATGTGATACATTAGTTTTAGTTTACACAGAATGGGGACTTGAACTCGTTTCTACCACGGGGGAGGCAAGACAGGGAGAGAGACACGTGATACATTCGTGTCAGCTTTCTTACATTGAGGCATTCTGTGGAGATTCCAGCTTTGTTCAGTGGGTGAGTTTCTGTTACTGAGTAAGGAAGGGAGTCTGAAGAGAAGAACAGGGAGTCCCCTAAGAAAAGAAAAACTACAGAAACACTTGCCCTTGTGGCAGTGTGTTCAGAATGTGTGGTGACCTAGGTAAAGGTGACACATGGGTGCTCTTGTCACACTATACCTTTAGCGAAGTGAGAAAGCTACTGAAGTCTTCAGAGTATTTTCTTCTTTCCATCCTTCTGTTCTATGCTCAAGCAGGATGTGGTATTCACTTACGTAATGCATTTTATGATGTCCCAAAGAATAATTATGCCCTCTTGGTTATATGCAGAATCTAATGCCATAAGGAACTCAAGTTACAAAGAATTCATGATGGTAAGAGGAAGATTTGCATTTAGGAGCAAGGTGTCTATACTGACCCATATTCAACAGCCATCTTTTTTGCTGAAGATGGTGTTTCATGATGGTGTCAGCATAGTGCAATGTGGCTGCAGGGAAATGTTCATTTTCCTTGTATATGCGTATGACACAAGGTTAAGGTTATTACTGAAGTGAGATGTCTAGGACAGCTGCTTAAAACGAAATAGGAAGAAAGAGATGAGGGTCATCTTCCCAGGGAACCCAGAAAGAGAGAGGGAGGATCAGTTGTGTGTGCCTGGCCACTGATTGCAAGGAGATAAATTCTTGCAGTACTTATTTATTTATACCCTGGATTCATATGACGCTGACTAAAACTCAACTTTATTTTTTTAATTTAGCTAATTTTATACCTAAATATGAAAAACTTTGAAATCTGGATGACATGAAAGAAGTAAAAATAACCTATAATATCTGTATGTAGACATGGGAAGTAATATTTAGAAAAATGTACTTTGGGCTGATAAGTGGCCCAATTATCTTTGTGCTTTTGTAATGCTGGTGGTTTAATAATTTGTCAAGTATGCCTCCAAGAGAATAAAATGTTCCTAACAGTAACAATTCATTTGGAGATTTTAAGTAGAAGATTGAAATGTAGGGTGTTTTTTTTTTTTTTTCTGAAAAATACAGTTTGAAGTAACAGAGAGGCAATATTAACTTGGAAAATTGAAAGCTACATGACTCCAGCATTATACTAAACTAAGTATAGGTTCTATTTATAATATTCTTCAAGAATATTACAGTCATCCCCAAAATAATTTCTTCTTGAACATTTAGTTTCCTGCTATAAAAAATCTGCCATGAGGGAGAAGTATCAGCATTTTCTGTGAAAATTTTATTCTGAACTTGTAAGGAAATTTCAAGGAAATCTCTTACATTTTTGGCACTTGGGCTGCTTATGTTCTTACAATATAGTGGTTCTGCAGACTGGTAAGAAAAAATAACTATCCTGAAAAGAAGATGAAAGAAGATCGTGAAGGTCAAAGTCTCATATTTTCTCACCATACTGCATAGCGTGTGTGAAAGCTCAGAATTCAAATACTACATTTTTTAGATGATTACTGTAAGAATAAAGATGAGCAAAAAATAACCGAATGTCTGCTTCCACATGTGAAGTTGTATCAGTGTCTCCACTTTTCCTTACAAAATTTGTGAGGACTTTGAACCTCAGGAACTTATTTTCATTCCTGAAGCAAATTCTTGCTCCACATCATCACAGTACCTTTTATTTCTCATCTCAGACAACCAAATAGACTGTACTATGGTATATTTTGCACAGTTGGTGAATTGTTAAACCAACAGAGAGTATCTGTAGATAATGAAATAAATACAAGCGTTACCGCTATATAAGCATAAAGCAGATGAAATTATAAGCTTAACGTAACTCTAATTTGTTTTTGAACAAATTAAGATCAGTTAAATCAATGGAAGTTTTGGTTTGGGAACCAAAAAAAAGAAAGAGTTGTCCTAATGCAAATTTTATGATATGTCATAAAGGAGTATATCACCAACAGTAAGAATTTAACATATTAAGATATAATTAATATTAAATATAGTATCTTAGAAGGTGTGTTTTCCATTTGTTTAATTTCAGGCAGCTGCCTTCAGTGGAAACAACAGCATAATAAGACCTTCAAATTCGGGTGTTTTGATTACTGGACTCACCCTTCATTAACGGATGACATGGGTCAGACTATTGTAAACTGAAGAAGCACAGTGGCAAATAGTACCTCTGGTTCTGTTTTCCTTACCAGTGTCATTGTACTCTGAAGTACAGCTGTCTGTGGCAAGTTTCCACATTTGTAAGGTAGCGCACAAAACTGGTGCGTAGACCATTTTAGTTTCTTTTTACCCTCTAAGAAGAGAGCTGTCAAGGAGCGTGAACAGGAGGGCATGGCACATGAGCAGAAGAACCCCATGTCATTTATTATACTGTTTTTGTCCGGCTAGAATCCAGACATTCCTTTCAGGTTTCAACTTGGTAGTATGCTTGCCTGTACTTCACAGTTGACTGTAAAGCAGAAAATGCTATTCTTGGGAAGAGGGAAAACCGGGGGTCTGACATGCCATTCTGAATGCCTTTCTATGCAGTGTGACTTTTCGGAAGAAATTGAAGTCGTATTCTGAGCATGTAGACAGAAAATCTGGGCCATAGCACCCCAGGCTGACGGAGGCCTGCTGGGGTAAATTTGAGGCAAATCCTGTTACGAAGCATGACGTATGAAATATATATGAGACCTTGTAAATACTTCTCCTGAAAATGGAACAGTCTATTAAGGTCATTCTTGAAAGCTAATCAATGGCTTTGGTTCCTATACAAGGAATCCAACCTACACAAATGTTTTTCCTATAGAAGTTTTGTAAATGTTGCATCTGTGCTGAGGATAAGGAAGGATGGAGACAGGCTTGGGGATTTTTTTTTTTTCCCATTTTTTTTTCAGTCTCTGTGGTGGGAATAGAATTGTTGTCTTTTGATAGGTTGTTGCAGAAGGCTCTGTAGAAGCATGTGAAATCTCTCACCCAGTACTCAGTTTATGTGAAACAGGAGAAAATATATATCGAGATTGCAGACGAAATGTACGCCTTGCTCTTTGGGTGATTTACTTTGCTTGCAATTATTTTATTTAATGAGTTGCATTACTAATGTTATTTATGGTGGTGGTATGTATAAATCTTATGGATGATTGTTAAGATGAAGCTCAAAGCAATCTAAATATACTTCCTCCTGATTGCAAGTAAATATATACAGATGTACTCTGTCTAAGAGACATTTTTTCTGTCTTGTAGTAATGTTGGAGCTGCAATAATAATTTGATTTCTATCTCAGATTTTTGAATAGCTTTGCAGCTTTATTTGTCCAGCTGTTTTTTCAGTGAAGGAACTTATAGTTTCCTGTAGTCCATTGACACTGTCTTCTGTACATTGTCTTGATTTCTCTTATGAAACTGATCATTTTTTGACCTCTGTTTTTCAGAAGATAAATAATCAGCATGGCTTTAACTTAACCTAAAAGTGATACCAATATTGCATGTTCAGAGTTGAGTTTGATTAGGGATTCTTTGCGCTTCTTTACTTAGGTTATATGCCCCCATATGACTGTGCTGTAGCATTAGACAGTAATGCTAGGTGATAGGTGTGAAAGGTAGCCTTAACATACTAGGATAAACTCTGTTATCGGGACACCTGCTCCACCTGCTTTCATTTTCACTCATCCATAAGGATACAACCAAGGCAAGCAGAAGCACTTGCTGTTTGAACCACAGCCCAGGCTAACCTAGGACATGACCAATAACTATCCTCACTGCGCAAGGGAGTGACATCTTTTAAATGCCATGGCATCATTCTGCATACCAGAAATTGTTCCAGTGGTTGCTTCCCTGCTTTGTTGGAGGATTGTCTGTTGGAAGTATGCAGGGCCATTCAGGGATGCCAGAGCTAACTGAGCTACCCTAAGTGCCGTGAACTTCGAACTTCTGTGCCTTTGTTGATGCTGTTGAGTGGCTGTGTCTGGTCAGTATGCTCAACTAGGGATTTTCCAGTTTCGTGTGGTAATCTCATCCAGGTGTGCTATTTGTATCTTGGTGCTATGTCAAAATTTACACTTCGTTAAACTCATTCTATTGTTGTAAATTCCCTTCCTTTTTATGCTTTTTAACCTTTCTTTGTTCCCTTTCATTCTTCAATTTTCTGTTAACTTCTCTCCTTAGTCACTCCTTAGCTAAGCTATGCATATTTAATTCTTTTCATCTTTCTTCATAAATCAGTCCCGGAGGCCCCGGAACCATTTGTAGTGGTTTCTTTTGAACTACTCCAATTTGATTATCTAGAATTGAGTACAGTATTTCAGATAAGTTGCCTTTCCACAGAAAGGAGGAGAGTCTGTTTCCAATCCTTTTGCTATTTGAGTACTCCGATGGCAGTCCCTTGATGTACACTATGCAGTGACCAAAGGTTTGCATATTAGCTCTGAAGCAGAGTTTTTGTTAGCTCCTCTGTATTGTAAACTAGTTTGCCATCTGCTTTTACTTTGCAGTAATTTCAGTGAATGATGAGATTGTATGTAGAACTACAGTTCATTTGGCATAGGATTTCCTTTCCTGTATGTTAGCCAGTCCATACACTTGGGGTCTATCAACCTCTGTTTCCCTTTTAGCTTTTGAGTATTTGTGATGTATGACACTGAATATCCTTTTTGTCTTTACCCACATGTACTTTAAAAAAAAAACACAAAAAAACCAAACCCTAAATCTGCTGCAGACTATTTCAAACTACTGGTCTGTGTCTTTTTTGCCTATGTTTTCTGTAATTCTCACATGCTATATCCGTGTTTATCCCTCACACATTTGCATCCTAAATAGTGGTACCTATTTGAGAGTGTCTGTGAAATAACTACCTCAGGATTTGAAACAATCATAATTTCTGTTTCTTTTTTTCAGATGTTTATTTATTCTAAAACTGTTTATTATTTCTGCTGCCATTCAACTTAGTGCTTTTAGTTAAAACTGTTGCACAAAACCTTTTGAAGTGTAACTGCTGTAATTTTTTGCTTCCTCTCACCTAAGTGTTAATTCACCCTTCAGAGTTCCAAATTTACAAATAGCAGCTACAGTCTTAACAGTGGTATTCATCTCTTTGCGATCTGAGTGTCCTTGTTCTATGTGGCAAGCCCTTTATATTTACTGTGATGACAGAGAATATTCCAGGGCATTGGTTCCTGCGTGCAGATCCTTCCCACCTCTCTGTCTTGTATCCCAGGAGTGAACTGGAGATGAATGCATTACTACATTTCCATTTACTACCCTGTAAGGAAATAATTCTTCACAACTTAGTTACAACTTCAAAAGTTTTGCATTGCAGCCAAATAAAGACAGCCAGGTCTCTCCAAAGACTAAGAAGGGATTTATTTTTTTTTTCTAGATGTTTTTCTATCTCCTCCA